>SJXQ01007548.1:455891-574919 GCA_006408695.1 Aepyceros melampus
CATACTATGTAATGGAACAGCAGGAAAACACAGGGGCTCAATGTTTACTTTCCGATGAAAAGCCCTGGCTTTGCTACAGTATGATCTTAGGCAAATCACTTAACCCTCCTAGACGTACCTACCTCCACTGTCACCTAGCTGATGACCTTAGATCTTAGAAGGACAGAATGAACATCCTTTAGTATACAGCATTATTAAAGATACCACCATTGTCAGTTAATCCACAAGCATCTGTCAAGAACCTGCTTTGCCCAAGGCAATATCTTTTCCTTAAAGTGCTCTGTTGGAGTGGGGAAACAAAAGGTACAAAACAATAATACAGAACAAGTTACACAGCTCATGATTAATTGCTCTGTAAGTAGTACAGCTTCCCTGTGACTGTGGGCTTGGAAAGCTCATGAGAAGGGCCTGCCAGGACCGGCAGCCTTGGGCCAGGCAGCTAAGAGACCTGGCCAGAGCAAAGGCGCAAGGTTAGGGAAGCATGAGGGGAAGCCCAGTCCTGCTCCAGGGAGGGCTGACGGGGCAAAGACACAGGAACAGGCCCATTATAGTCAAGGGCACGCCAGGTGTGCTGCCCGCGTGTGAAGCCAGCCATGCCCACATCCCTCCTTAGGTGGTGCCACACGGCCCCACCAGTTTGCTATATATGGTTGACTGTCCCAACCTGAGGTGCCAGAGGAAGCCACAGACAGCCTGTAGTGGCGGCAGCTGCCGCCTGAGGCATGAAAGCCTGGAGCCCAGGAGAATGACTCACGGAACCAGTCACATCTTCTCCCCAAATGGGAGACAGAAAGTCGTGCCAACAGCAGAGGAGACAGAGGCCCACTCACGACAGCAGCAAGAAGCAGCCTTGAGAGAGCTGGAGCCGTGGCCACGCAGGAGCCTAGAGGCCACGAGGGGGAGAAAGGCCTTCTTCCTTAAGAGTGGAGACAGCCTGCTGGGTCTCAGCAGGGTGAGGCAGATGCCTCCTGCTACTGATGGGCTGCCTTCCACATCCGGAGTGCTGGTCCAGCAGGCTCTGCGCAATGCGCGTGTTTCCCAGCTTCCTTCTTTCCGGGGCCTCCTTCCCTTCAGCTCCTTCACTAACCAGGGTGGAGTTCTCAGTGCTGCCCGTATAGCAGACTCACCTGTGGAACTTTTTAATGAGGCAGATAATTGCACCCCCCTCACCCCAGAGCTCCTGAATAAGAAATCCTAGCGATGGGGCCAGGACAAGTGTGGGTTTTTTTGATTGATTTTTCTTTTTAATTCCATATGTTCTGATTCCAATGTTCTGCCACAGTTGAGAACTGAATTAAAGCAAGTTGAGCGCACTTCTGCTCCCAGCAACCCAAGAAAACTTCAAGTCCACAGAGCAGAATGTGAACCTCAATGATTTAAAACTGTGCTCATTTTGAGAAGGGAACCCTCCTACACTGTTGGTGGGAATGTAGATTAGCACTGCCACTACAGAGAACAGTAAGGAGGTTCCTTAGAAAATGAAACACTGAACTGCCATATGACCCCACAATCCCACTCCTAGATATCTATCTGGAGAAAAACATGATTCGAAAGGATACATGAACCCAAATACTCACTGCAGCACTGTTATAATAGCCAAAACATGCAAGCAACCTAAATGTCCGACAGAGGAATGGAGAAAGAAGATGTGGGACTTCATATACAATGGAATACTACCCAGCTATGAAAAAGAATGCCATTTGCAGCAACATGGATGGACCCAGCGAGTGTCATACTGAGTGAAGGAAGTCAGACAGAGGAGAAACACAATATGACATCCCTTATATGTGGAATCTAAAAGGAAATGATACAAATTAACTCATAAAACAGAAAGATACTCACAGCCTTGGAAAATGAACTTCTGGTTGCCAGGGGAAGGGATGGTTAGGGACCGTGGGAAGGTCATGTACACACTGCTATACTTAAAATGGATAACCTACAAGAAATTATTGTATACTTTCTTTCAAATAGCTCTGGTCCGGAGTTCCTGTTTAATAACATTGTTACAACAATAGAATTTACCAAGCATTTTCACAACCCTGTTTTGAGAACTAGCTGTGTGTCAGGTTCTATGTGAATTTCTTTTTGTAGGTCTATTAATTATCAGCCTAACAACTCTGCAAGCGAAAGTGAAGTCGATCAGTCGTGTCCAACTCTTTGCGACCACATGGACTGTAGCCTACCAGGCTCCTTCATCCATGGGATTTTCCAGGCAAGAATACTGGAGTGGATTGTCATTTCTTTCTCCAGGGGATCTTCCCAACCCTGGGATCAAACCCCAGTCTCCCACATTGAAGGCAGATGCTTTACCGTCTGAGCCACCAGGGAAGCCCAACAACTCTGCGAAGTGGGTGTCAATCATCCCCATCTCAGACATGAGAAGATATACATTCAGAGGTTAATATGCCCTAAGTTAAAACCTTGCATGTGATAAAAGTGAGACCTTAACTCAGAACTGCCTGACTACAGCCTCTAGTCTTCCTGGAATGCTCTCAGGATGCTTGTTTGATTCTCACAACTCCCTGCAACACAGCACAGATATAACGTCCCCATTTTACAGATGAAAAGACAGGTTCTGAGAGAGTCTTATGTTGAATCACACCATCCCAGAGAGTCAGAATTGGAATTCACAGCCTCTGGGTCACACTGAGCCTTTCTGCATGGCTTTGCTGAGCCAACATGGTGCTTGGGAGATGACAGGCACATCTTCATTTTGAAAATGAAGATTTTCCACTCACTTCTGACCTAAATCACTGCTGTTAGACCTACCCCAGGATGAGGAGAACTATCCTAAAAATAGAAACTTTTGCAATGGAAGACACTCTCATCTTTCCTTTGGTTTGTATCAGTGATTTCCTACGTTTCAGTGTATGTCGGACCACATAGTAATGTCAAATAATTTCACAGACTCTCCCCACATAACACAATCATATATGCATAGGTTCATTAAAAGCATGACTTATTTCAGAGTAGCTTTTACCATATTTTCTCAATTACAACAATGTCTATATACTTTTTAAACAACAGCAATACATTTATGCCCAGATCGTCTATTTATGTAGCTTATAGAAAATTCAAAATAAAGGGGGAAAGCCACAAAAGAAATCATGACAACACCCAGTGAGTTAAAAGTCCTCACATCCCCACTATATATAAGATTCAGCCTCTTCCAGGTATCTCCAAATTAAAACCGTCTTTAACGTCTCTTGTTCCTTATTGAAAAAAAGCTACCCAAAGGCTACCAATCTTTATCTACACAGGTCACAGGAAACAACTTTTCTCATTTTGATACGATTCACAGTCAGGAGTCTTACCTAAGAATGATGACAGCAGGGCTAAGAGTGTGTTGGCAGCCTCATCTCCAAAACAGGATGAAGCACTGGTGATGTTTTCACTGAAGTTCCATAGCGTTTTGCAAACCAAGCAGGCCAGCTGCCAATCAGTAGGCCCAAAATCTCTTAAACAATCCACTAACCTGAGCGAAAAGTCAAATTGAGAAGTTACTAGGTCAGCATCTTTTTTATATTTTTAACATGAGTAACTTTCTTTGATACTGAATATACATTTTATATATAATTCAGCATTATTAAAATAATTTCACACCTACCAATTTAAGTAATTAACAAATTTGAGCAATAACCTACTTCTGAATTATTTTAAGTGTCCAGTGGAATCTAAATCCCCTCTTTAGCCTAGCTAGGCACTTCCAGATGGAGAAATCTCTCTGCCCGAGAGAAATGAGGAGAGGGGCCTCAGCTCTCCTGCGAATCCTGAGAGAGTCAGGACCCCATGCCCTGAACTTACTTTTTAATGCCGCCCCCTTCTTTTAGGATGACTCGCTTGTCTCTATCCACGGTGAGGTTTAGGAGAACACCACAGGCAGAAAAGCAAATATCCTGATGCTTAGCATCCAGCAGAGCAATCATGAACTTGTGGACTGGAAGGGCAGAGAACAAATGCAGACAGTGAAGCGCAGGGGCCCCAGCTGTACTTCATTCCAAAATGGCAGAGGGGAAACGGGGAGCAGCTTGTGAACCTGGAAACCCTGCTAGGGGATTTATCCCACTCTTCGTAGGGCTTCCCCACTGCCAGTGGGGAAAGTGCCTTCACCAACACCCAACACCCGTCACTTCAGAACCTGCTCCCCACCCCCAGGGTCCCTGTTCCCAGGTACTGCTGTTTCCGCTGCAGCATCAGCTCTCCCTTCCGGGCAGTGGTAGAGTCCCCTCCCGCGGAGAGGAGGGAACCACCTCCTTCCAATCACACAGGTGCCATTCATTTCATCTCTAACTTCTGGTTGCTCTCAAGGGCTCTTTTGAACCTCCAGCAGGAATTTTCTTAAAATACACAGCCCTGGAAGGGGGGCAGGGGGAGTAGGCTTCAGTGATCTCCCTGGGAAGTCCTCCAAGCCCATAGCTTGTAAGAGAAGACTTGCTCAGACTGCTGGACACCAGTGCGCGAGGCGGCCAGACTTCCAGCGTAGGGGATGTCTTCTATCAGGACAGGCTCCCCCAGCCCCCACCACCTTCCCTTACTCCTAGAAACGGGACTGTTTGTCCTGTTTGCTCATCGCCCCCAGCAAGGGTTAGGGGAGAATGAATGGGTGTGTGCTCCTGTTCCACTGCTCACCTGAGAGGCAGCCACGCCACGCTGACCTTGGCCTACTGATGGGTCAGCAGTGAGCTTGGTAAAGGCTGAATCACATATGTTTTTAAGAGTTTAAAGAATATACACCAAACTTTAGCAATTATCTCTGGGGAAGTGTCTTCTTTTTAATCTGTATTATATAAATTTTCTATCACGAACATGAATAATTAGGTATTTTTAGTCACTGTTTTTACATGAGATATTTGAGGAAAATAGTATGTTTAGTATACACTGTTACGTACCTGCTACATAGTTGAAGAAATAAAACATTACAGATCCAATTTTATATTTGGGGCATCCATTCAAATGCAACTTTGTCTTAAATGTGGAGTTTCTAATTCCAATTGCATTTATGCCTTATTCCATTAGCGCATGGCACATTACATAACCAATACCCAGGACCGTTTCGCATGTTTTAATACAATATTAATGGTATTATTTCACATGTGTCCTCCTATTACTACTAGCTTTTTTGCTCCTATAGTATGTGTTTGACATTGATGCATGTTGATACATGAACTTCTAGCTCATTTATTTTAACTGCTGTAAAAGTTTGGTTGCATGAATATACCGTAATATATTTATCCTCTTACCTGTTGACAGACATTTAGGTGGTTCCCATTTTTCACTATTACAAGCAGTACTGTAATAGACATTCCAGTGCATGAAGGAGCAGGTCTTTTGAGTCCATTCCCATGGACAGAAATAGTGTGTATAGATTACTTGTTTCACTTAAACACAAACACATACACACACCATCTCAAAACTCAAAACACCACTCATCAGGGAGAGGGAAACCCTGAGAACACAGCCCAGGTCTATCTTGACATCCTGAGCCAAGAGCCTCACAGATAGATGGAACAGAATGTAAAGCACCGTTTGTCCCGAAGCAGAAACAAGTGTTAGGTTCTTGTGACCCAAGCTGCGAAACCACTCAGTTGTTTATTGCCGAGACGTGACTACTTCTGAATGTGTGTCACTGACTCACCATTTTTTTGCACTATGAAATCGCAGATGTCATGGTCCTGGGAGAGATTTCCAAAAACACGCACAGCCTCCAGGATTCCATCCATGTTGTTACTCACAAGGAGCTTTAAGAGCACTGGGTTTGGTGACCAGAGAAATAAAATCAGTGAATTAAAGTTTTAAGTTAAAGGCTATTAAAAACCAATATCATGCTAAATACTGTAACTTAAAAATTAAAAGTGATAATAAAATTCCAACGATAGGGGACATAAGCAAGAACTAAGAAACTAATATGTCCCCATATTCAACTTTCTTAGAATTAAATCAGGCTCTTAGATACTTGTACCAGAAGTCAGAAACTATAAACACCTCTAGTTCTGTGTTTAGTTAATAAAGTCAAAACCTTAAATGAACATGAATCTATCCAAACCAACTCTGAACCTTACATTCAGCAATATATAGCTTTCTGTCTTGAATTATGGAATTCTTCACTTTGTAGTAAGATAAGTTGTTGATAGTTGCCGTAGTGTTGATCACCAGCTCCTCACAATCATCAATTGACTTGGATTCTGAAATAAAGTAAGCATAATAACCTCAGATATGCAGATGACACCACCAGATGAAAGTGAAGAAGAATTAAAAAGCCTCTAGATGAAAGTGAAAGAGGAGAGTGAAAAAGTTGGCTTAAAGCTCAACATTCAGAAAGCTAACATCATGGCATCTGGTCCCATCACTTCATGGAAAATAGATGGGGAAACAGTGTCAGACTTTATTTTGGGGGCTCCAAAGTCACTGGAGATGGTGACTGCAACCATGAAATTAAAAGACGCTTACTCCTTGGAAGGAAAGTTATGACAGACCTAGATAGCACATTAAAAAGCAGAGATGTTACTTTGCCAACAAAGGTCTGACTAGTGAAGGCTATGGTCTTTCCAGTGGTCATGTATGGATGTGAGAGTTGGACTATAAAGGAAGCTGAGCACTGAAGTATTGATGCTTTTGAACTGTGGTGCTGGAGAAGACTCTTGAGAGTCCCTTGGACTGCAAGGAGATCCAACCAGTCCATCCTAAAGGAAATCAGTCCTGGGTGTTCATGGACTGATGAAGGCTGAAGGACTGATGCTGAGGCTGAAACTCCAATACTTTGGTCACCTCATGCAAAGAGTTGACTCATTGGAAAAGACTCTGATGCTGGGAGGGATTGGGGGCAGGAGGAGAAGGGGACAACAGAGGATGAGATGGCTGGATGGCATCACTGACGAGATGGACATGGGTTTGGGTGAACTCCGGGAGTTGGTGATGGACAGGGAGGCCTGGTGTGCTGTGATTCATGGGGTTGCAAAAAGTTGGACACGACTGAGCGACTGAACTGAACTGAAGGGTATCAAAGACTCGCTGCAGGGCAGAAGCCACAGCCTCCTAACTACAGCCCAGCTGGTGCAGGGACCCGCCGTGTCCCAGGCAAGGTCTACATGAATGCCACACTGTTGCTTTATTTCCCATGACTCTTCCTGCAGGGAAATGCTCCTATGGCCAGGACCACTCCAGGCCAGCATTTGGAACACTCTAAGCTCAGTCCCTCTACCTAGGGGTCTGGAAAAGTCAGGCTGATCTAGTCCCTGTATGCAAAGGTGATCAGAGCTGGTATGCCCTGACCCAGAACTATCCCGGGGCTTGCACCTTGGGAGTGTTCCCCGGACCCTGGACCTCCCAACAGAATGGCCCTTGGGTCATAATCCGTCTATAATTCCTGTCAGCGCTGCCTTCCCAACACGCAGGCTCTGGCGCCTCTCACCTCCTCTGTCACCACCTAGTCCATCTGTCACCTCCTCACTGGCCTCTCTGCTTCGCCTTGGCCTCCTTGCGCCTGCCCTCAATGTGCGAATCCTTTAAAAGTCAGTCAGACAACGCCATTCATCTCCCCCGGCCCACAGGCCCAACCTGGCCGCCCAGTCCTTACCTCCCAGGCCTTATTTGCTGCTCCAGCCCCAGGTCCCTGATGCCAATCACACCAGTCTTTCCTTCTTTTTGAGCATTTCAGCCTGAGCCTGCCCAAGAACTTTGCACAGCTAGTCCCCCTGTCTGGAATATTCCTTCCTCCAGTTATCCTGGCTCACTCCTCACGTCCTTCTGGCTGCTACTTAGCTATCACCTTATTGGACATAGTCTCCTCAGCCACTCTGTATAAAATAACATTGTTACCCACATCCTCTCCCCTTCTGCCCTATAACACATGGGACCACCTGACTTATGTGTTTAATGTCTGTCTTCCAGCTCTAAGGTGTAAGCTCCATGAGACTAAGGACTCGTTGTTTTCAACATCACATTCTCAGCATCTAGAACAGTGTCTGCACAGAGTGAAGCTCAACAGATAATGAGTAAGAACCTGCTGTATACCACAGAGAACTCTACTACACACTCTGTAATGACCTGTATGGGAAAAGAATCTAAAAAATAATGGATATGGTGAACAGCGTGAAGAGGCCAGGGTGTCCTCTGCTCCTGGGCCTTCTCCAACATTGGCTCCAGCCTTCCCAAATCCCCTATCCTGGCGACTCCAGCAGGGCGTCTGCCTCGGCCCCGGGGCAGCATGTAGATCAACATCCAACAGCCAGTGAAGGTTTCCACACACAAGGACCAACAGTGGCGCCACGCATGTCATCTAGCAACATGGAGAGGCTGAAGGGCATGTCCCAGCTAGTCAGGGTCTGACACAGTGTGGTCCACTGGAGAAGGGAAGGGCAAACCACTTCAGTATTCCTGCCTTGAGAATCCCATGAACAGTATGAAAAGGCAAAAAGAACAGTGAAAGATGAGCCCCCCTTGGCTGATAGGTGTCCAATATGCTACTGGGGAAGAACAGAGAAATAGCTCCACAAAAAGTTTAAGAGGTAGAGCCAAAACAGAAACAACCCCCAGCTGCGGATGTGTGTAGCAGTGGAAGTAAAGGCTGATGCTATAAAGAACAATACTGCATAGGAACCTGGAATGTTAGGTCCATGAATCAAGGCAAATAGGAAGTGGTCAAACAGGAGGTGGTAAGAGTGAACATTGACATTTTAGCAATGAGTGAACTAAAATGGACTGGAATGGGCAAATTTAATTCAGATGACCATTATATCTACTACTGTGGGCAAGAATCCCTTAGAAGCAATGGAGTAGCCCTCACCGTCAACAAAATAGTCTGAAATGCAGTAGCTAGGTGCAATCTCAAAACTGAAAGAATGATTTTGGTTCATTTCCAAGGCCAACCATTCAACATGACAGTAATCCAAGTCTATGTCCCAACCACTAATGCCAATAATGCCGAAGAAGCTGAAGTTGAATGATTACATGGAGACTTACAAGACCTCCTAGAACCAACACCAAAAAAAGACATCCTTTTCATATAGGGGACTAGAATGCAAAAGTAGGGAGTCAAGAGATACCTGGAGTAAAAAGCAAGTTTGGCCTTGGAGAACAAAATGAAGCAGGGCAAAGGCTAACAGAGTCTTGCCAGATAACTCATTGGTCATAGCAAACACTCTGTTGCAACAACACAAAAGATGACTCTACACATGGACATCACCAGATGGTCAATATTAAAATCAGATTGATTGTATTCTTTGCAGCCAAAGATGGGGAAGCTCTATACAGTCAGCAAAAAGAAGACCTGGAGCTGACTGTGGATCAGATCATGAGCTCCTTATTTCAAAATTTAGGCTCAAATTGAAGAAAGTAGGCACTGGGCCATTCAGGTATGACCTAAATTAAATCCCTTATGATTATATAGCTGAGGTGATGAATAAATTCAAGGGACTAGATCTGGTAAACAGAGTGCCTGAAGAACTCTGGAAGGGGGTTCATACCATTGTACAGGAAGGAGATGGTGACTAAAACTATCCCCAAGAAAAAGAAATGCAAGAAAGCAAAGTGGTTGTCTGAGGAGGCCATACAAATAGCTGAGAAAACAAGAGAAGTGAAAGGCAAAAGAGAAAGGGAAAGATATACCCAATGGAATGCAGAGTTCCAGAGAATAGCAAAGAGAGATAAGAAAACTTTCTTAGGTGAACAATGCACAGAAATAGGGGAAAACAATAGAATGGAAAAGACTAGAGATCTCTTCAAGAAAATCAGATACCAAGGGAACATTTCATGCAAAGATGGGCATAATAGAGGACAGAAACAGCAAGTACTTAACAGAAACAGAAGAGATTAAGAAGAGGTGGCAAGAATACACAGAAGGACTGTACAAAAAAGATCTTAATGACCCAGATAACCACAATGGTGTGATCACTCACATCCTGGAATGTGAGGTCAAGTGGGCCTTAGAAAGTATTACTATGAACAAAGCTAGTGGAGGTGACGGGCTTCCAGCTGAGCTATTTCAAATCCTAAAAAATTATGCTGTTAAAGTGCCAGCAAATTTAGAAAACTCAGCAGGGGCTACAGGACTGGAAAAGGTCAGTTTTCATTCCAATCCCAAAGAAGGGCAATGCCAAAGAATGTTCAAACTATTGCACAATTGTACTCATTTCACCACGAGCAAGGTAATACTCAAAATCCTTCAAGCTAGGCTTCAACAGTATGTGAACTGAGAACTTCCAGACGTTCAAGCTGAATTTAGAACAGACAGAGGAACCAGAGATTAAATTGCCAACATCTGCTGGATCATAGAAAAAGGGAATTCCAAAAAACATCTACTTTTGCTTCACTGACTATGCTAAAGCCTTTGACTGTGTGGATCACAACAAACTTTAAAAATTCTTAAAGAGGTGAGAATACCAGACCACCTGACCTGCCTGGTGGTATGGTCTGATATATCTGTAGGCAGGTCAAGAAGCAACAGTTAGAACTAGACAGGGAACAACAGTCTGGTTCCAAATCGGGAAAGGAGTACATCAAGGCTGCATATTGTCACCCTGCTTCTTTAACTTATATGCAGACTATATCGTGTGAAATGCTGGGCTGGATGAAGCAAAGGCTGGAACCAACCCTGAACATTCACTGGAAGAAATTATGTTGAAGCTGAAGCTCCAATACCTTGGCCACCTGACACGAAGAGCTGACTCACTGGAAAAGCCCCTGATGCTGGGAAAGGTTGAGGGCAAGTGGAGAAGAGGACGACAGAGAAGGAGATGGTTGGATGGCATCACCGACTCAACGGACAAGAGTTTGAGCAGACTGCAGGAGACAGCGAAGGATAGGGAAGCCTGGCGTGCTGCAGTTGGTGGGGTCGCAAAGAGTGGGACACGACTTACTGACTGAACAGCAACATATGTGTAACTAATTCACTTTGCTGTACAGCAGAAAGTAACATGACAAAGTCAATTAACTACACTCCAATAACATTTTTTTCAAAAGTAAGAAACTGAACTTCCCTGGAAATATCAACTTACAAAATGGAAAGCTGTAGCATTTCAGTGTCTTGGGGGTGGATCAGGATAAAGTTTATATGAAAAAATTTTGAAGCTAGTAATAATAATAATAAACTCCATTGTTGTAAAAAAAAAAGTGGTTAATGAATGCAAGAATGAGTGAATGAATGAATGAACGAATTCTTAGCAGATCAGACCCTTAGTAATTTTATCCCTGCCTTCCACTCCACCTCCAGATTCATCTCCTGGTGACTCAGGCCATAGTACAGAGAAGGGCGGATGTCGGGAACCGGTCAGGAGACTCCCGTGGTGTCCAGACGGCAAAAAGCTGAGATGGAGGTGATGACCGAGGATGACCTCTGGGTTTCTGGATTACATAATTGGATGGACAGCAATCTCATTCTCTGAATTAATGGGGAGAAGGTCCAGTTTGGGGTAAGGTCATGAGTTAGATCTCTTGGGATACTTCTGAAGTAGCCACAGTTGATGAGATTAGGTAAGGCAGTTAGGTGGACATACAGGTCTGGAAGTCAGAGAAAAAGCCAGGAGTCGGGTTATATGCCTCTCTTGGGGCGCAGTGCCTGGCCCCCAGTGCCTGGAGAACATTCGCCCTCCTCGCTGCCTGGCCATCAGTCATCGCCTGCCTGGGAAGGAGTCGCCTCAGCGCCTGTGCACGGCCTGGGCCCTGACTTGCCCACTGGGTTTTACTGGTTCAGTAGTGCCTTTTACCTCTTAAAAAAAAATAAACTGAATACAGTAAATAAACAGTATTATATCAAATGTAGAACACAATGATTCAATGTTTTTATAGATTACACTCCTAAAGTTATTATAAAATAACTGGCTGTAATTCCTTTCCTGTATGATATATCCTGTTGCCTATCTATTTTATACATCATAGCTTGTGCCTCTTAATCCCATACTCCTATCTTGCCAGCCCCCCACCCCCAGACACTTCCCTCTGCCCACTGGTAACCACTAGTCAGTTCTCTATTTCTGTGAGTCTGTTTCTGTTTTGTTGTCTTCATGTGTTTATTTTTTTAGATTCCACAAATAAGTGAAATCATTACAGTATCTGTTTTTCTCTAACTTATTTCACTTAGCATAATATCCTCCAGGTCCATCCATGATGCTGTGAATGGCAAAATTTCATTCTTTTTTTTATAATTAAATAGTACCTTTTATCTCCTGTATGAAGCCAAAGCTTTCAGGGATAAGAGGGAGGTTGTGAGCTGAGCAGGAGGACTGTGCTAGCTCTTACACTTTCTGATTTCTCTTTCCTTTTGGCCTTCTTTTCATTAAAGAGAATGATCTTTTTATAGTCTACTCTATTCAAAGGGAAATTCAGTCATTTGTTACCCTAGAGAGAACACACACTGGCCCTTCAGCCAGTGGTCCCTCTGCCCCACCCCACAGTAGCCAGCAAGGGTCCTGTACCTGGTAGAAACTCAAAGAATATTTGGAGAAAGCAAGAATAAATAAGATCTTAATTGCCTGTTTTCTTAGTTCAAATACATGAAAGTATTAGTCCCTCAGTCGTGCCCAACTCTTTGGGACCCCATAGACTGCAGACCTCCTGGCTCCTCCGTCCATGGGATTTTCCAGGCAAGGATACTGGAGAGGTTTGTCATTCTCTTCTCCAGGGGATCTTCCCGACCCAGGTGTGTCTGTCTCCAGAGTATCCTCGCTTGCTTGGCCGTGACTCTGGAGCTGGAATCCTGATCGTCTACCTGCTGGCTGTGTGACTGCGTGCAAGTCATTTAACCTCCTTGGGGCTCAGTTTCCTTGTCTGCAAAGTGGGGCAATAATCGCAGCTACATTACTAAGTTTAAATGTGTTAATACATGTAAAGGGCTTATAAAAGTGCATGGCACATTGCGGGTGCTAAATAAACATCTGTGAGATGCATGGACGGGCTATCCAGAAAGATGGCTCCCGGGGAATGGCTTGGGTGAGTGTCTAACACTTAGCAAAGAGGGAATCTCAGCCCCAGTTCCCTCTATCCTGGGACTGGTGATGCCAGATCTTGGGTGGTGGCCAGGGATCTGTTTTTTCTCTTGCCTTGGTGGAAGAATTAGCTAGCTTGCCCAGAAAAAGAAGCCTAGAGGCAATGGCACCCCACTCCAGTACTCTTGCCTGGAAAACCCCATGGACGGAGAAGCCTGGAAGGCTGCAGTCCATGGGGTCGCTGAGGGTCGGACACGACTGAGTGACTTCACTTTCACTTTCACTTTCATGCATTGGAGAAGGAAATGGCAACCCACTCCAGTGTTCTTGCCTGGAGAATCCCAGGGACGGGGGAGCCTGGTGGGCTGCCGTCTATGGGGTCGCACAGAGTCGGACACGACTGAAGTGACTTAGCAGTAGCAGCTCTTATGTATCACCACCTAAGAGGTGAGGTCCCCCTGTAGGACCTCACGTTTAGGAGCAGGAAGAACATTTGGCATCCGCGACAAGACAGAAGGCATTCACAGCTACCCAGACATCTACCATGAAAGGGCTCCAAGCACTTTATAGGCTTTTAATCCCAGAAAAGTTAATTTTTAATAGTGCTTCTAATCAAATGCACTTACAAGCATTTGTGCTGAGATTAGTCACTCAGTCATCTCTGACTCTTCGCAACCCCATGGACTCTAGCCCGCCAGGCTCCTTGACCAGCTCCCTTCTCCAGGGACCTGGTCGCTATCCTTCACTGAAGCAGAGATACCAGGTGGGAACCAGCAAAGATCAGCTGAGAGGACTTGTAGAGCTGAGAGCATTCATCCCTGCAGCTGAGCTGCCAAGGGGAGGGTGGAGGTGTATGACCCTCTATCAAGATAACTTTACCCCTCGTAAAGCTCTTTGAGGGAGGTCAAATCGTTCCAGAGACAGAAAAGACAAGGGATCCCTCTGCTTGCCCTAATGACTGCCCGCCACCATGGGCCAGGTAGAAGGCTTTCTTCACATGCGCTTAACCTCAGACGGCACTGAGCTCTAACATAGAGACTGAAGCATTCTCAATTGAGACCGCTCACCACCTGCATTGGGGCCGGCCAGGGAGAGGGAGTTCGAAAAAGAAAATGCAGATTCCCGGGTTCCACGCCTCACTTGATCAGTCACAGCCTCTAAGGGTGGGGTTTAGAATCTGTGTCTTTCATGAGCTCCCTGCATGATTCTTACACACAGTTTTTGAAGTGCCAGATTTGAGTTTCATTGGTCGCTTTAGAGCAAAAGAAAGAAAGTAGGTTATGCATAAGTACCAGTAACCTCAGAGAGTATACTGGAGAGACCTCATGTGGGAATCCCCCAGTGACAGAGGCAGAGTAGCTACCCTCCCAGAGGACTTGATGATGGAGGTACAGAGGGGACAGCCCCAGCCCCCTGAGGACTCTAGCCAGCCCCCTTGGTTAACTAACCCTAGAGCTAAAAGCTCTGGCCCAATCTGCTCTCTGCCTCTTTCTTCTGCCTCCAAAGCATTACTTTCCTAGAATTCAAATCGAAATTATCCACTGTATTATATTTTTAGTTAATAGGTTCCGTTCCGTTCAGTCGCTCAGTCTTTGCAACCCCATGAATGGCAGCACGTCAGGCCTCCCTGTCCATCACCAACTCCCAGAGTTCACTCAGACTCATGTCCATTGAGTCCGTGATGCCATCCAGCCATCTCATCCTCGGTCATCCCTTTCTCCTCCTGCCCCCAGTCCCTCCCAGCATCAGAGTCTTTTCCAATGAGTCAACTCTTCCCATGAGGTGGCCAAAGTACTGGAGCTTCAGCTTCAGGATCATTCCTTCCAAAGAAATCCCAGGGCTGATCTCCTTCAGAATGGACTGGTTGGATCTCCTTGGAGTCCAAGGGACTCTCAAGAGTCTTCTCCAGCACCACAGTTCAAAAGCATCAATTCTTCGGTGCTCAGCCTTCTTCACAGTCCAACTCTCACATCCATACATGACCACAGGAAAAACCATAGCCCTGACTAGATGGACCTTAGTCGGCAAAGTAATGTCTCTGCTTTTGAATATACTATCTAGATTGGTCATAACTTTTCTTCCAAGGGGTAAGCATCTTTTAATTTCATGGCTGCAGTCACCATCTGCAGTGATTTTGGAGCCCATACAGGAGGGGGTAAAAAGCAAATGAAACAAAATGGCAACAATGATTAACTGGTAGCATTCTGAGTGGTTTCATTTTTTTCTTTATGCTCTTTCACGTTTTCTCAATTTTCTACAATGACATGAATTTACATTTATACTTTAAAACTAAAAATAATTTTGTTTCTACCATATGATCACAATCATGAAAAATAATTCACAGCAGAATGACAAAAGAGAAATAAACCAATATCTTAGTAGTAGTTCTTTCTGGTAAATAGGATCATGGTATTTTTACTTCTCATTTTCCTCCTAAATTTAAAAACACTTATTATTTCTAAGATAGACAAAACACCCTATTTTGAAAGATGAGGCCAAAATGGTTCTTGAGAATTTCATAAATTACTAGTTATTTTAGAAAGCTGCTGAAATATGTGTGAGAAAATGAATGAGTTGAGACTTCAAGTCCATTAATTGCAAGCTGCCCTTTCATTTTCTCCTAAGTTCTTATTTCATAATCCATGACTGTTTCTGGCTTGCTCTCATATTTCTGTTTCTATAACTATTTGTTTTGTTGAAGNTCTCAGAATTTTCCACAGTTTATTGTGATCCACACAGTCAAAGGCTTTGGCATAGTCAATAAAGCAGAAGTAGATGTTTTTCTGGAACTCTCTTGCTTTTTCCATGATCCAGCGGATGTTGGCAATTTGATCTCTGGTTCCTCTGCCTTCTCTAAAACCAGCTTGAACATCAGGGAGTTCACGGTTCACATATTGCTGAAGTCTGGCTTGGAGAATTTTGAGCATTACTTTACCAGCATGTGAGATGAGTGCAATTGTGCGGTAGTTTGAGCATTCTTTGGCATTGCCTTTCTTTGGAATTGAAATGAAAACTGACCTTTTCCAGTCCTGTGGCCACTACTGTTTTCCAGATTTGCTGGCATATTGAGTGCAGCACTTTCACAGCATCATCTTTCAGGATTTGAAACAGCTCAACTGGAATTGCATCACCTCCACTAGCTTTGTTCGTAGTGATGCTTTCTAAGGCCCACTTGACTTCACATTCCAAGATGTCTGGCTCTAGATTAGTCATCACATCATCATGATTATCTGGGTTAATAGGTAGAAATGTAATTTCTAAGCTCATAAAATATATGTAAGACCAGGAATGTTCTTACTTCACATATGAATAATTACAATAAAATGAAACATGAAGAGCTTTCTTTCTTGACTATCCACATGATGTGTTCCCAGTCCAGGTATCTGAGGGCAGGTCCTCAGGCTCTCCCCAGGTAGCTATAGTCAGGTGAAGCGATTTGGCCTGCCAACAGATAAGAACTCATCTGGTGGGTTTCAAGCTCCTGCCAGCTCCTCACTAGCCAGAGAGGCTAAAGGTGGTTCTCTGGGCACTGGGTCTCAACAGTTAAGGGGCAGAAGAATCACCCGGGGAAGGCGGGGTGGGGGGGGGTTTGAAATGCATATTTCAACCCATCCTGCAGGCAAAGCAAGGTAAGACTCAGAAACTAGAAAAGGAATCCTAATGAGCCCCATAGCTGATTCTGAGGCAGTTGGATCTTTGACTTCTGGGTGAAGAACTGATCCTCCAGATGCAGAAAGAAGACAGGGAGATACTGGAGTCCAAGTGCTGCAAGGTTTGAAGTTGTTAGAGAAACTCAATTTTTGGAGCAGCTCAATGCAGATTTGCACAGACAGTATAATGTGCAGTCAGCAGCTTGGAAGAGAGTTCTAGACTAATGTGTAGATTTTGAGTTATCACATGGAAGTGGATATGTCATCAACGACAGACCTCAGTGAGAATTTAAGAATCTTGGGAATTCTCTGGTGGTCCAGTAGTTAAGAATCCACCTTGCGATGCAAGGGGCGTGGGTTTGATCCTTGGTCAGGGAACTCAAAAGCCCATATGCTGCAGGGCAACTAAGCCCATGTGCCCCAGCTATTGAACCCACGTGCCACAACTAGAGAGTCCATGCACTGCAATGGAAGATCCCACATGGTGCAATGAAGACTCCATGTGCTGCAACTAAGACCCAGTACAGCCAAGCAAATGTTTAAACATGTAAGAATTTAAGAATCCTTAAGATCAGCAACATGTGAGTAACCCTGCCACTTACTAACTTTGTGACTTTTAAAAGTCACTGCATCTCACTGAGCCTGTTTCCTTCTCTGTGAAAGGCCTAAAATAACAACCCACTCTCATGTGGCCGCTCACGTGAGGGAACAGATGTGAATAGGCTTCTTACCTGGGTAGCTCCAATGGCGATCATTTTGTAATGCATAGAAAAAATATAGAATCACTGTGTTGTAATCTGGAACTAACATAGTGTTGTAGTTCAATTATATTTCAAAAAACAAATATAGAAAACAAAAAACAAAAAAAACTACGTGGCTCCATAACAAGGGAAGGCAAGGTCGATTACAACCCCACACACAAAAAGCTAGGCTCTGTGGCTCAGTCCTCTCAGCCTCCATGCTCTGTGTGTTACGGGCACTTTTCACAAGCTTTTGTGTATATGCCTGACATTCCTCCACGAGGCACCCTGTTCCTTGAAAGTAGATACCAACCTACACTTTCTTACACCTTGTGATGGATGGAGTGTTTGTGTCCCCTTCAAATTCATATGTTGAAGTTCTAACCCCCAAAGTGACTGTATTTGGTGACAGGGCTGGTGAGGTATAATGTTAAATGAGGTCGTGAGGGTGGGGCCCTCATCCGATACAACTAGTGCCCTGATAAGACGAGGAGGAGACACCAGAGCTCTCTCCCCATCGTGTGGGGACACAGTGAGAAGGGGGCCATCTACAAGCCAGAAAAAGGATTCTCACCAGGTATCAACCCTTCTGGCACCTTGACTGGGACGTCCAGCCTATGGACTGTGAGAAATAGATTTCTATTGTTTAAGCTACCCAATCTGTGGTATTTTGTTACGGCAATCTGAGCAGACTAAGAAACCTCTTTTTATATGAGCACAGCACTGACTATGTAGTGAGGTTATACAAAGGGCTAAAGTTTAAAGGTTACCCCCAAACATTATTTTCATCAGACATTAAAGCTTCTTTCACAACAAGAAACTCTTTCAGAGTCTGTTAAGTAGTGGCAAAGTAGATATCTCTGGATGGGGGTTAATTTCCTTGCACACTGGTAGGCAGAGGTGCCCATGGGAAATGACAAGGCCTAAAAAGTGGAAAGCAGGAGTGCTACAGACTGAACTGTGTCCCTCCCAAATTCATATGTTGAAGCCCCCACCTCTCATGCAGCTTTTGGAGATAATTAGGATTAGATGAGATCGTAAGGGAGGAGTCCTTTTCTGATAGAACTGGTGGCTTTAGAAGAGGAAGAGAAAGGAAAAATGCAGCCATCTCTGAGCCAGGAAGAAAGGCCTCAAGGGAACCATGCCGGCACCCTGATCTCAGACTTCCAGTCCCCTGAAGTAAGAAGATAAGTTTCTGTTGTTTGAGTCACAGCCTGTGTTATTTTGTTACGGCATCCTAAACAGATTAAGGCAGATTTGGGTGCTTAGCAGTAGGGTGCTGCTGTAACAAATACCTAAAAATATGGGCAGCTTTGGAGCTGAGTAATGGGTGGAGGCTGGAGGAGTTCTGAGGGGCATGCTAGAAATATGGATGTTAAAGGTTGTGAAATAAAATTCATATTTTATGGCAAGATAAGAAAAATTTAAACATAACTCTGCTCTGGCCTCTCTCTCCTCACTGTGCTCTGTGTATCTGTCAAACCTCTCCCTCAGTAGGAATATCTGCTCAACCATAAGGAGCAACATTCTCCTAGCATCAAGACAAGTCCCTCCTTAAAAGATAATAGCCCTTCTTGACTGTGTAAGGGATCACATGGCACACGAGGATGATGCTTAGATGTGGGTAATGTAAACTGTCAATAACACATCATCTGATGTAGAGCCCTCTGAAAAATCTTATACAACTGTGCCTTGATTTCTAACCAGTGGGAAAATTCTCAAGAGCTTTCTGAGATGTTCTTCCTGGGTTACAATCCTCAAATTTCGCTTGAATAAAATTTTCCAATTCTTTCTTAGATTCACTGATTACTTTTTCATTGACAAGGTGATTCTGGCAAAGGGTGAAAGACAAGAGAAAGCTTCCATCTTCTTAAAGAACACAGAAATAGTCATGAGTACGATGCTGTTAGAGAAATGGACATTAAAGGCCACTCTGGCAAAGTCTCAGATGGAAAGGAGGAGCTGCAGGAAAGGAGATCCTTGTTATAAAGTGGCAAAGAACTTGGCTGAATCGTATTCTAGTGTTTTGTGGAAGTCTAACTTGCAAGCAATGATATTGGATGTTTAGCTAAGATTTCCAAGCAGAGTGTTTAAGGAGAGGCTTGGCGCTTCCTGACTGCTTATTAGCATGTAAGAAGAGAGCAATGGGCTTCCCTGGTAGGTCAGTTGGTAAAGAATCTGCCTGCAATGTAGGAGACCCCAGTTTGATCCCTGGATTGGGAAGATCCCCTGGAGAATGGATAGGCTATCCACTCCAGTATTCTTGGGTTTCCCTTGTGACTGTTAAAGAATCTGCCTGCAATGCCAGAGACCTGAGTTCAATCCCTGGGTTGGGAAGATACCCTGGAGAAAGGAAAGGCTACCCACTCCAGTATTCTGGCCTAGAGATTTCCATGGACTGTATAGTCTATGGGGTTGCAGACTCAGACACAACTGAGTGACTTAAGGGATGAATTGAAGAAGAAACTTTTAAGCAATAGGAGCTAGAACTTGAAGACTTGGAAACTTCTCAGCCTGCCCATATTGCAAGAAATAAGAAAGTGTGTACTGGAGGGAACACCACATGTGTCTTATTATCACTCAGTACAGAGTTTTGAGAGATTATGTGAGCAGAAGCACTGCCAGTCTGAACTGAAGAGGGCAGAGACAGGACTGAGTGAAGGAAGCTGTCAGACTCCTTGGATTTGACAGGACAGAGTGTGGAGCTATTTAGTTGGGAATATGCACTATTTTGCAAGTAGAGGATCAGAGATCACCAGGGCCACTGCCTCAGTTTCAGCAGGTCATACTGGTCTTCATCCCAAAGCCTTAAGGGCAGGACTGCCCTGCGGAGCTCTGGTGGTCTATCTGAGAGAGCTGTGGCGGCAGGGCCACTGCCCCAGTGGGTCTGGGGGAACAGCATGTAACCAAAGAGGATTATTCTCAAGCCTTAAGATCTTATGGAATTCACCTCACTAGGTTTGGGACCTGGTGGGGACACATCACACTTCCCTTTTTCTCTATTTCTCTCTTTTGGAATAGGACCATCTATCTTGTGCTGGTCCTGCCATCCAGCTTGCCTATAATTTGTCTGGTTTCTCAGGTTCAAGCAGGAGAGGAATTGTTCCTTAGGATGTCTCATATCTCACAACTCATGACAGCTGATTTAGATGATATTTAAACGCGATCTGGGACCTTAGACTTCAGGGTTGATGCTGAAGTTAATTAACAAGTTTTGGGGCTGTTGAGATGGAATGAAAGTATTCTGCACATGGGCAAATCAGGAATCTGGGGAAGGGGGGATCAGAGGTAGGATATTATCAACTGCATTGTGTCCCCTCCCCCAAATTTATATGTTGAAGCCTTAAAATCTAACGTGATTATTTCTGGAGACAGGACTTTTAGGAGGTCAAGTTAAATGAGATCATAAGGGTGGAGTCTGTATCAGATAGGGTTGATGATTTTACAAGAGAAAGATCATTCTCTCATGTGTACCCACACACACTGAGGAAAAGCCACAGGGGAATGAAGCTACCTGCCAGTCAAGAAGAGGGCTCTCACCAGAACAGAATCAGCTGGCACTCTGATCTTACAATCCTAGCTTCCAGAGCTGTGAGAAATATGCTTGTGTTGTTTGAGCCACCCAGCCTGCACTGTTTTGTTATGGCAGCTCCAAGTGTCTAATACAGGGGAAAAGATGGGACCTGGAGTCTATAATTGTGGATAATGTAAAAAGCTGAAAAAATAAAAAGACAAATAAACTTTAATTATGTGAACTAATCCAGGAAAAACCTGGAATTTTAAACTCTGTGGTTAGTTGGCCAATTTTGATCATTTGATTGGCAAGCTTTTTTTTAGATAAAAGTTGTGATATAATTCACATACCATAACATTCACTCTTTTAAAGTGTACAGTTCAGTGGGTTTTAGTAATAATTCTGGTAGCTCAGATGGTAAAGAATCTGCCTGCAATGCAGGAGGCCTGGGTTCGATCCTTGGGTAGGGAAGGTCCCCTGGAGAAGGAAATGGCAACCCACTCCAGTATTCTTACCTGGGAAAACCCATGGCCAGAGGAACCTAACTGGCTATAGTCCATGTGGAACAAGAGGTAGACACAACTTATGATTTCAGGAGGATGTCTTACTATTTCTTTTCCTTTTTTAAACAGCTGGATTACTTTTGAGGCAGTTCTGAACAGAAGACAAATGAATTTCCTGTCA
This sequence comes from Aepyceros melampus, assembly GCA_006408695.1. Classification (NCBI taxonomy): domain Eukaryota; kingdom Metazoa; phylum Chordata; class Mammalia; order Artiodactyla; family Bovidae; genus Aepyceros; species Aepyceros melampus. The sequence goes on from SJXQ01007548.1 coordinate 477,397, forward strand.
CAACTGAGAAGTCTCATTAAAGCAAGCAGGTTGTACTGCTAGAACCCTCACAGAACCCCAATCCATCTGAGGCCGCGTTTCTTACCCAGCGTGGCGAGGAGAAGGCCGACGATGTGCGAGTGGGCGGCGATGGCTGGGCCCACGCCTGGGTGGATGGCCAAGTTGGCGAGCACACGGGTCAGTTTGATGAGCACGTCCTCTGCCTGGGCTGGCCTCAGTGCCTTGGGACGCTCATCTCCTTCCCCCCAGCGCTTCCCAGAATGCAGATCCAGTTTGTAGAATGTGTGGAATAAAGACAGCAGAGTTGGGATGCTCCCTTTCTCTTTGGAAAACTGCTCACGAGCCTGGTTATTTTTCGCTGTCAGGTTGCCAAGAATAAAAACAATGCGAACAACTAAATCCTGCAATAAATTAAAGACAAAGAGTTATGAGAGCAAAGGGGCTGGGACAAGTTGTTGGGAAGAGGACAGTATTTAATCAATTCATGATTTAATTAATAGTAAGATGGAACACGTCTGGTTTCTGCTGACTTGTACAGTATTTGATTTCCAGGATTGGTGCAAAGTGACAGAGGAGATTAAAAGCATTTGGCAGCAATGAAAGAATGGAAACTGACTGATGCTTTTAGCAAGGTCTATTAACTTCAGATCCTTCATCTGAAATTCAGGCTGGCTTTTTTTCCTTCAGAAAACAATTAGTTGAGTGAGATGACATTACTAAAATCTAAGTCTTGACACAAACAGGTTTCTTGAGCACCCAAATCTTTTCCTAAAAGTTCACCTCCTGCTCAAGCACTGTGTTTCTCAAAATGGGGTGTCTGTCCCATAGGGCAGTCAGTTTGTGTCACATCAGACTTTCTCAGCCAGGGGAACTGCTAATTCTTTGTTATGGGGGGCTGTTTATTTTAGTGGCACCCCTAACCTCTCTTACTAGATACCAGAAGCACTTCCTCACATACCACAACCAAAAATGTTTCAGTGTCCCGTGGGGGCAAAATCACCCACAGATGAAAACCACCATTACAGAGTATTTACCACTTTAAAGCAGTATTTGTTTTTTCTTGAGCAGGGTAGCGGTTACATGGCTGATGCTTTTGTAACTGTTTGCTAAATGGTACCTATGTGTTTTGTGCACTTTTCTGTATATAAGCCGTTGTTGTTGTTTAGTCGCTAAGTTGCATAGGACTCTTTGCAACCCAATGAACCGAACTCTGCAAGGCTCCTCTGTCCATGGGATTTCACAGGCAAGAAGACTGGAGTGGGCTCTCATTTCCTCCTCCAGTATATAAGCTATATTTAATAACAAATAAACGTTTCTTTAAAGTCTCAGCTGAGGACAGTTTATGACTGAACAAGAAACAGAAACAACCGTGCTCTTAACTGGACAACAGTGGGCAGACAGACCAGTTCTGTCGTTAAAGGAACACTTCCTGAGGGGCTACAACTAGCCAGGGTGCTGATACTCACTGCGCGGGTGCTCTTTACAGACAAGAAACAGGCTTGGAGAAGCCGCCCTTGTCACAGCCAGTGAGGGGTGGAGTTAGGATCTGAACCCCGGATTACCCAGACCCGGAGTCTTGGGTACACAAGTGCCTCCCAAGTGGCTTGTTATTTACCTCCTTTGCCTTGCCTGCTTTTTGAGCAGTAAAGGAATTATCTCCTTTCAAATGCAAATACAAATATAAGGAGGAATTCCACAAACCCTACCTTATCAGATCTGTAGTTAGCAGCAGCCTTAAGGAATTGGGACAGAGGGCAAAGGGCTGGGCTGGTTTTTCTCCAGGTGGGACCTGGGGGATGGGAGCAGCCCCAGCACTGCGTGTGGCCTAAAGAGAGTGGAGGATCCAGGACAAAGGGCAAGACGCTGGGGCTTGCCTGCCTCTGCTCTGCCAATACCAACTTGTTCCTGCTTGTTCTTGAAAACGTTTCTCTGGCCCTGGTGGAGAAGCAGCCAGGCTGCTGCTTGTGCAGCTGTGAACCGTTTGCCAGCATTAAGAAAGGACAGAGTCTAACATGATGTGCGCTGGCCCAGCAGAGTGTTCACACCCAGAAAAACCTCAGCTGGGCAGTGTGCAGCCCATCACGCGGGTGGACCAGGCAGGGGACTCACTCCTGCCCCCACCACAACTGGAATGCTAGTCCTTGGGTACATGTTGAATGCAGGGCTCTAGGGGAATACACACGTATACAAACAAGGATGAGGCAAGGGGCTCTGAAGAGTTCACCACCTACTTGAGAAGACAAGGCTAATAATAAGTGGAGAAACTGCAAAGACTGAAAGGGCTAAGGAAGAAACTAGACACCCACGGGGTTATGGCTCCCAGCTAGAGAGCCGGGCAGCCTGGGTCACACTGCACGTGGCCTTACAGATGAACTCATCTGTAAAACGGGGAAAATACTGTGATGCAAAATTAAACGAGACAAAACAGATGAAGCACAGACTGTAGGGAGTGATGATTCAGGCACTGTTCTGAATCCTTTACTATCAGTGAAATAATAGTAGTGTTAACCTCTGTGGGAAAGGCCCAGGGGCCTTAGAGGAGAATAGATAAGAGGACGCTCAGTGAACAGGGGGTGGCAGCGGGAGAGGTCAGCAAAGTTATGACCATGGTTTTGAGTTCAACCTTGATAAATTAATAAAAGCAGATATGTGGTGTGGAGGATAGGTGAGCTGACACTGGGAAAAGGAGCATGTCTTGAGAAAGAACACCTGGGGCAGTCCCTTTCCGGGTCTGGGGTCACCTGGTGTGTGTCTGATCACCAGACGGTTCCCTAAAGAAGCTGAAGCAGGTAGGTCTTAAATCTAAACCAAGCTCACAAAGTTGTGTTATAAAACTCCAGTTTCCCTTCACGTGAAACCAGTGGTTACTTCATGTAATTCCCTGTGGGGCAAGCCTCTCCCTGGGCTCTGGAAGGACAGTACTCTCTCCCTCCCTTGTCACACCCAAAGCAAAGCAGACCATTTTCCAACCAAGACAGGCTGTTTCTGAGAACTAGCCTCCTTGAAGGAAAATTCCACTGTGTTTTCTAAACTAAGGAGCAAGAGCTTCTCCCATAAACTCTGATACACAATTTCTGATTAAAGACTCTGCACTAGCCCTACCTCTGAAAATTGTAATAATTACTATTATTACTAATAGTAGTAGCAGCAACTAATACTCTTGTGTTTATGATGCACCAATCACTGTTCCAAGCACCTAGGTACACAAATTAACTAATTCTCTGAAGTGACAATTTGCAGTTCCTTAATTGGAACAAAATGTTCCCACAATCCGGATAGCCACCTCCCTCATGCCCTAGGCAGTAGTTATGGCCAACATTTCTAGACTTCCCAGTGTTCCCTGGACTTGCTCTTATTTCCACAAAAGCACATTAAGCAAGACAGGAAAGACATGATCAGTGTTTTTAAATGACTTCTTAAAGCACACAATAAATAGCTGCATTCTGTTGGCTAAATCATCAAGAGAATTAATTTACCTCCTAAGATTTGTCTTCTGAAGGATGCTAGACTATTTGTTCCACCCCTCTCCCTCTGGCTAGCTCTTTCACTTCACCTCTACCTCCAATGTTTGTTTTTCTGGTTGGTCTAGCTCAGAAGACTCCTCTGGCCCTGTACCACCTCCAACTGTCACTGCTGATTCGCTGACCAGATCTCTGGCTGCAGATGAAAAGCAGGTTTCCCCCCAGGTCCTCATTCTTCAAAACTCAAATTTCTACCTACCATCACATTTGGTCCCACCTGGGAAGACTGGGTGCTGCTTTTCCTGCTTGAAAACCTCCCTCAGGCCCCTGCCACTTTTAAAATTCTTTGATTCAAATATCTCTGTGGGTCCTAATATGGCACAGGTTATTAAGCCTGACACGCGGATAAGAAACTCTAGGCTTTAGGGCAGGAAGAGTTAACGCTGCCGCAGTGCCTCTCTCCTTGCCTTCAGATGGAAAAAGGAGGGGGTGGTTCCTGGCAGCAGTGTGCCAACTGAAGGATGGCATGCAGAATCAACAAATGGGCTGGCAGATTGCACTGTGTGCACCAGCAAACTTCCAGCAACTGCTATGCTTGCTACTTCTGTCCTCTTTCTCAGGGCTGTCTAAAGCATCGTCTTCTTTTTCTCCCCTCAACCCTTCTCAAATATATTCTCCATGAATCTCGAGAAAGAATGGAATAGGCCAGAAGAGGAGCAGGCTCACAGGCAGCTGGCAGAGGTGGTGTTTCCTTACTCCCCTGCCAGTGCTTGTCTGGACTCATCGGGAATCCTGAACGAGGGGGCTGAGGAAGAGGGCCCCCGACGGGTGGTCTGTGCTCTGTGAGGTACTCGGCCCCAGAACGGTGTTACTGTGAGATTTTGTATTGTTCCATAGGTCTAAATATCACTTAATTAAAATCCTATAAAGATTTGAAAAATTACACAAAGGCTGAGATCATCAATTTGCAGAGAAATAACTCGCAAAAAACAATTTCATCATTGTGCCATTCTCCTTTGAGGTACAGAGCCTCTCCTTTATTCTAAGACAATATCTGAGAACCACCTATAAATCAACACTGTTACAGCCTTTTTGTTAAACTGAACACAAAGTTGCATTTTCAGACCACAACTATGTAGTTTTGAAACAGCAAAATGAAGATGAATCAGGAGAATCTTTTTTTTTTTTTTTAAGAAGGCAATCTTGAACTAGTATAACCAGTTCACATCGACTTTCTAATTTTGCTTAAAAAGGAATCAGCCCAGCAACAGCTCTGGCCAACCAGAACTCAGACAGGTTCACGTACTGGACGAAGCCTGACCTCAACTGTGCGTCCCAGGTATAGCCGGTAGAAAGCTGAATGTTCTCTTTGGCTTAGCATAAGCTGTGCCCTCATGAGCAAACATGTTACTCAATCTGAATGGGCTCCACACGCCTGTAAATCAAATTACTTTAACTGGGACAAAACAAGGAGCAGGACACTGCTGAACAGAGTGGTCTCTGTCAAGTTCCAGCAGCCTCTGTGTTGACGTTACTTCCCATGTGAGAAACACTGGCCTAAAGTCAATGAAGGAGATTTCTCCCAACTCAGAAATGTAGAAACTGAGGCTTGAAGAGGCTCCCTGGCCCCAGAGTCCCACATTGGTAAAGAGAAGAAGCAGGACTCAGACAATCACTTCTGTCCTCACAGATGTATTCCCAAACCACTTCAACCCTCCTCCTCATTCCCATGACCCTCATCTTCCCCAGGCTCAGCCCCAGCGGCATCTTCTATTCTTCCCTCTCTCACTCAGTCGCCAAGTTCCCTCCACTCTGTCATCTCAGAATCTCCCCTGACTCCCACTTCCCACACCCACTCCAGCTAACCCAGTCTGTAGACTCTTGTCAGAGATCCTTGACGGGCTCCTCCCTCTTTGACCAAGGTTAACACCACTGCTAGAAGCACAGCTCTTACATCACCCCCTTGTTCAAAATCATCCACTGCCTATAAAACGCCAAAGCCAGCATCTAATTACCATCCAGCCCCATGTGACCACTTCTGCCATTACCTCACTTTACTCCCCACCCACTGTCCACTCCTCCCTGACTCCACACCCTTCCTACCCACAGAACCTTAAAATAACCCATGTGCATAATGTTGACCATGGGGAAGGAACCATATCAAGATGTCACAGAAACAATCAACTATATTCAGCAGGCTCCATCACTTACTTCAGAGAATATTTCTAAGTCAAGGAAAACATTTTAGAAAGATTTTCAAAAATGGGTTGAAATTGAAGGGGTTGTAAATGTGCTCAAAATTGGAACCCTCCTTTAACCAGAAAATTAAACTCATCAAGATGCCCTCTTTAAATTTTGGTTAGAAACTTCTCACGCAATCTGGATCTGAGAGCTCAATCAGGATTTGCAATTTGCAACATTTACCCAACTTCCCACCCTCAGACAAAACTCCAGTGTTAATCGAGCTTACAGGTGGCTTGAAGAACAGACACATTTTACCATTGGGAAGACACACTGCAGTGCTGCAGAAATGCTAATCAACCCCAGGCTACGAAAGTGGGTCAACAGTTTGCCCAAGTGCTGAGCCATATAAATCAGAAGAATCGGAGATGTTGGAGGCTCAAAACCAGAATCGAAGTAGAAAATCATTTAAAAATCAGAAGAGATTATACTTGATGCTTACATCCATCTATCCATCCCACCAACATCCCTTTACTGAGCACCTACTGTATGCTTCTGAACGCAGCTATCACTCAAAAGCACCAGGGTGATGCTAGAATTTCACTGGGCTCTGTTCTTTTTTTTAAGTCCACAGACATAAATCAGGCATTTGGGTTCTGTGCTGAGTCGGAGGAGGTGGGCGGGAAGAGCCAGCTCCACAAGGGCAAAGCAGCAGGAGCTGGAAAGAATGAACAAGCTAAGGGCTTTTTGTGCCACCCACCCGGTCAGGGGTGCAGACCAAGGCCAAGGCCGAAAAAAGGAGCGAGCTCAGCCAAACGCTCACAGCACCCACTGGGAATGTGGCGGGCGAGGGGCTGGGAAGACAGCCACAGGGCGCTCCTGCCAGGCTGGAGGCGGAGGGTGAGCGGGGAGCCAAGTCACCATATAAAGGCGCCGGGGAAGGGGTGGAGGCGCCTCCCTCGCCAATCCTCTGCAGCCCCAAAGAGGATGGAGGTGGGGGGGGGAGAAAGGTCGCACTATCCTCTGGCCTGCTGCTCGGCTGTGGTTGCACTGGAGAACAGCTCCAAAAGGGGCCAATGTTTTTTGCTTTCAGCCCTACGCCCTGCAGACATTCTGAGTCCCGTTTTCAACACCAGGATGCCTGAGCACTCTGAATCAGACAGCGTTCACATGCCTGAAGACAGCCGCTTGCCCTGGACAAGAGAGGCTCAGCCTAACAAGCAGTACAAGCATGGACACGCTGGGGGATTCCCAGTGTTCTCTGAGGCTGAGGATTGCCCTGCATCGGGAAGTTCTGTTTCACAAAAGAAACACAAGGAACTGAATGTATCTAAAAGTGGGGAGACTTAGACAGATAGCTGTTTAATGGACAGGAGTGATGGGAATGTAGATTAAAAAAATGTATTTTTTTTTTTCTTTTTGGACTGTGACCTTTGTAAAACATTGACAGACTTATAAGTCTTATTTGAGGGATTTTACCTGATCTCCTGCCCAGTAGATATTTATAGAAGAAATGGGGGAAAATCCTTTCGTGTTCTCCCAAAAAAAACAAACCCAAACATATTTTGGTGAGCTGCTAAATGTGGCGACGCTGATGTCAGAGGCACCCCTGAGGCGGGTCTGCTTTGCAAGGCTGCCACAGACCCCGCTCACGCCTTCCACCCTGGGCCCATCTGCTTGCACATTTGGTTGTACCAAATGCAGTTTACACCATGAAGCATACAATATGTGCACAGCTCTTAAATGAGATTTGTCATTGAACTGAATTTCGGTCAGCATTTTAAATAGATACATCTCTTTGTGCTCTAGTCTAACGTACAAGCTGCACCTCGGCTGACTGCAGTGCTGTGTTTTGGTCTCAGTTTTTGTGTGTGTGGGAACTGGGAGTTACCAGTTAGACCATGGATCCTGGACCAATCAACCTCATAGACAGACACGAGCCAAAGAAGTTCCCCTTGTTCTCCCTGAGGAAGTCCTTTGTGAGAGCTGGGAGGAGTGGATTCCTTTTCTCTGAGACTGCTAATGAAACCCTTGGCTTGTACCACAGCCATCATATTCTGACAAGCTCGCGTCACTGAAGGGCTATGGGTGGACAGAGTTGTTGTGAACTCAGTTCAGTGCAGTTCAGTCGCTCAGTCATGTCCGACTCTTTGCGACCCCATGAATTGCAGCACACCAGGCCTCCCTGTCCATCACCAACTCCTGGAGTTCACTCAGACTCACGTCCATTGAATCCGTGATGCCATCCAGCCATCTCATCCTTGGTCGTCCCCTTCTCCTCCTGCCCCCAATCCCTCCCAGCATCAGGGTCTTTTCCAATGAGTCAACTCTTCGCATGAGGTAGCCAAAGTACTGGAGTTTCAGCTTTAGCATCATTCCTTCCAAAGAAATCCCAGGGTTGATCTCCTTCAGAATAGACTGGTTGGATCTCCTTGTAGTCCAAGGGACTCTCAAGAGTCTTCTCCAACACCACAGTTCAAAAGCATCAATTCTTTGGCGCTCAGCCTTCTTCACAGTCCAACTCTCACATCCATATATGACCACAGGAAAAACCATAGCCTTGACTAGATGGACCTTAGTCAGCAAAGTAATGTCTCTGCTTTTGAATATACTATCTAGGTTGGTCATAACTTCCCTTCCAAGGAGTAACTGTCTTTTAATTTCATGGCTGCAGTCACCATCTGCAGTGATTTTGGAGCCCCCAAAAATAAAGTCTGACACTGTTTCTACTGTTTCCCCATCTAGTTCCCACGAAGTGATGGGACCAGATGCCATGATCTTCGTTTTCTGAATGTTGAGCTTTAAGCCAACTTTTGCACTCTCCTCTTTCACGTTCATCAAGAGGCTTTTTAGCTCCTCTTCACTTTCTGCCATAAGGGTGGTGTCATCTGCATATCTGAGGGTATTGATATTTCTCCCAGCAATCTTGATTCCAGCTTGTGCTTCATCCAGCCCAGTGTTTCTCATGATGTACTCTGCATAGAAGTTAAATAAGCAGGGTGACAATATACAGCCTTGACATACTCCTTTTCCTATTTGGAACCAGTCCGTTGTTCCATGTCCAGTTCTAACTGTTGCTTCCTGACCAGCATACAGATTTCTCAAGAGGCAGGTTAGGTGGTCTGATATTCCCATCTCTTTCAGAATTTTCCACAGTTTATTGTGATCCACACAGTCAAAGGCTTTGACATAGTCATTAAAGCAGAAGTAGATGTTTTTCTGGAACTCTCTTGCTTTTTCCATGATCCAGCAGATGTTGGCAGTTTGATCTCTGGTTCCTCTGCCTTCTCTAAAACCAGCTTGAACATCAGGAAATTCACGGTTCACGTATTGCTGAAGCCTGGCTTGGAGAATTTTGAGCATTACTTTACTAGCAAGTGAGATGAGTGCAATTGTGCAGTAGTTTGAGCATTGTTTGGCATTGCCTTTCTTTGAGATTGGAATGAAAACTGACCTTTTCCAGTTCTGTGGCCACTGCTGAGTTTTCAAAATTTGCTGGCAAATTGAGTGCAGCACTTTCACAGCATCATCTTTCAGGATTTGAAAGAGTTCACCTGGAATTCCATCATCTCCACTAGCTTTGTTTGTAGTGATGCTTTCTAAGGTGCACTTGACTTCATATTCCAAGATGTCTGGCTCTAGATTAGTCATCACATCATCATAACCAAGTGTTATTTAAAATGAACAAATTGTCCTCAGCTTTGCTGCAAACTTAACAAAGGTTAGATGTGGAGATAAACTGAAATCTCTCAAAGCAGAAATAAAATTCTGTGGTTGCTTCATTAGCCAATGAATCAAGAACAACTTGTGGCTTTTCTAGCTAACTAAGATAAGGAATCCTCCCTTCTGCTGCCAGTTCAAGGGTCCCCAGGGCTCCCTTTTCCTGAGTAGCCCAGTGTGACCAGTGTCTGAAGCCCGTTAGTGCAATGGCTTGGTCTCAGTGTCATCTGTTTTGACACAAGCCTGGCAGAGAAAGTCCCTGGAAGGGTGAAAGGCCCATCTCATTTTCTCTGGCTAAGAAAATGCTCCTTGGCTACCTTGTGCCTCAGCAAAAGGCACAAGGCAGGCGGTTATCACCTCTTACTGGGGAAACCTACACCAACACCTGGCCTGTCTTGCTGATGTGGTTCCTACTTTGTAAGGGAGATTCACTTTCAGCCACATGCCTGAAGAAGATTGACCCTGTGTGGCTGCTTTGATTAATCACTTTAAAATCTCTTGAGGATTTGTAGAAAACCCTTCACTGTCAATATTGGGGAAAACAATTTGTTTTAAGGGGCCATCTTAATAATTTACACCACCGGTTCCCACACCTGCTGTTCACCTGAGGTGTCTATTAAAAATAGATTCTCAGGCCCTGTCCCAGACCTGAATCAGGCTCTCCCAGGGTGAGGCCTGAAAACTTGTATTTTTAAAACTCTCCAAGTTTAGGAGACAATGATTCAAATCAAGAAAGAATTTGATATCTCACCACCTTAACACCTACTGTTTTTATATCATGTTAAAAACCTATGAATCCATGTTTCTTTTAAATAATTTGCACAACACAGACGGGTAGAAAATAAAGGTGAAAATGCTCTCTCCACCACCTTTCATTATCAACTGATCTAATAACTGAGACAGATTAAGGACACTCCAAAAAGACCAATTTTCATATGCTGAAGTCAGACTTTTCCTTGAAAAGAGATGAATATGAATAAGTTGTGAAAAAAAAAAAAACCAGGAAAAGATTTTTTACTTTTGACATTTTCTCACTTTTTCTTTTTTTCCCTTTAATGGAATACACTACCAGATGGGGGAGGAAAGATTCCACTTCTCCCAGCAGCTATCAGCTTTGGGGCTACCTGGTTCCAAGCAGGATCTCCCCCTGGTGGACGGGGGAAGCAGCTGGCCAGAGCTTCCTGCTAAGCTCCTCACCTGAGTGATCAAAAAACACTCAAAGAGGTGTGTGCAGTTCATTTATCACTAGAAAGGGGTTTTCTTTCTTTCTTTCTTTCTTTTTTTTGAGATTTTGTTTCTATGTTCTCCAAAAATACACTGAGTTATAACATAATTAAATTTAAAAATAAGTCCCAGAAAAATGAAATCTCTGCCAATTATCAATGTAGCCTTCCAACTTTTAAGAGAAAGGCAATGCTAACCTCTCAGGACAAAGATAAGGGCTACAGACTGATTACTGAGTCGCTGGGTGACAGCTCTCAACACTAAGAGACTCTAACGGGTCCAAAGTGTGCATGTGTCTATAATCCAAGTTAGCCTTGGAGAAACATTTCCTAGAACTGAAACAAAAATAGTTCTAGGAAGTAATAATTCCAGTTTAAAAGTTGCTGGAGGACTGGGGTACATTTCAAAGATCAGTTCAAAAGTCTCAATGTCCAAGTAAACCTCAGGTGGAGCAAAATCTGAGCCACCGAAGATTAATACCGTCACATCAGGATGTGGTGTGCGGTTTCTGTTTCTGGAAATCACTTCTATCTCTTGGGAAAGAGGGAAAACAAATCTTATCCAGCTAGTCACCTGGGCCAAAGGGAACAGGAACCTAAGATGCTGTGCTGGTCTGAAGTAATTTAAGATCCAGCATTTCTGTTTTGCTGCTGTGTATGGCAGCCCATCAACAAGAAAAATGTGAGGAAAATTATTTCCTCTTCCAAAGTAGGAAGAGGAAAGTAAATATTTAAGGAAGAAGTACTAGAGGACTAGAAAAAAATATATATTGTATAATACTTTACAGATTTCAAAGCATTTCACATATGCAACATTCATTCTTTCAGCACTTATCATGAGTCTATTACGCCAAGAATCATCTCAGGTTTATAAAGACAAAGCCTGTGTCCTTAGGGAATCCCAATAGTGCATAAGGCAGCGACACAAATGATAACCATTTAGAGAACCACAAAAGAAATATTTACAAAGATCTCTAAAAGCCTTTGGTTAACGACTTTAGGAAGTGGTTGGGACACATAACTATTTCCTTATACCCTGAACAAAAGCTCCCTGCTCTTCTAAAGCATTCTGGTTTTGAGGAAAATGTAAATATATATACTTTTCCTTACTAGAAAATATAAAACATGACTCAAAACTGTAATATTTCCTTCTTTTGCATAAGTAAAAGACAATATAAAGTCAAAGTATAATTTATAAAAAGTTAACTTGGCTCTCACAGAAATATAAAATGAACACATTAAAAGAATTACTTATCCCATTAATGAGGGAAGCCAATACAATGGTAAAGTGGGCTCCAAAAATAAGAACTGGGTGTTTACAAGCATTAAAAAGAATGTTAGAGTAAGACTACTGGGTTAGAATCATACCTGGCTAAATGGCCTTAAGGTAACAAACCATAACTTTGAGGTTATCTTGTCTACCAGAGAAAAAAATGTACACATTAATGTGTAACTTTATAGTGTCTGGGTTCTAATCAAATACTAAACAGCAAGTTTAAACAAAGATATATTCTCCTTGGGAACTAAGCCCTGTTGGTTAAACAGTGCCCCAATATGACTTTGTCAGAATATATGGGCTCCTACTCTGCACTCTAGCTCTAAGTTTTGGATGATTTTTCTTAATAACAGTGAAATAGTTAAGGTCAGAAACATACTGCTTGAGTCCTCAGCTCTGACTGTACTAACTGGGTGTACTAGCTACATTAAACGGTTTAAAATCATGCATGTAGTATGTAACATTTGGGGACTGGCTTTTTTCACTCAATATAGTTGGAGATTTATCCAGGATATGGTATATATAAATAGTTCAGTTCTTTTTTAATGCTGAATAGTAGTCCATGGCATAGATATTCCACAGTTTGCTTAGCCATTTATCCAGAGAAGGACATTTGATTCTTTCTAGTTTTTGCCTATTACAAATAGAGCTGCTGCTGCTGCTACAAACCTTTAAAAAATAAAAATTGAATGATGCACTGATGAGGAAAAAATTGGCTGGTCTTAGAAGGCTTCATAGAGAAAGGAATACAAGAGCCACACCTTGAATATGAATTGGCTTTTGAAGATGAGAACAGCTGAGAGAAACTTCATCAAAAGTCCCTCAGGCTCTTCTCATCAGAATCTATTCAAAGTCAATGTTTAGACTCTTTAGGTGTTACTTTTAATAAGGTTGGTTATGAGGTTCACCTACTAATTACAAATAATTGCAAAAGGTACTGATTACCAAAGCAAAGTTAATAACAATGGAAAAGGAGAGAGAAATCTACACAAAGATGACAAACATTTAAAGAAGTTTATCAATAGACTCATGTTCCCAATGTAGGACAAATAACCTCTAGAGTAATAATTACTGCTTGTAATATTGACCTTTGGCATCAATAAGAGGAAATTATTTTTAATATCTTCTAAGAGAGCAAGGAAATATGTGATATATTTGAATATGATTTTTACCACAATGACTAAAATAATTTTGGTGAGGGCTTCCCTGGTGGCTCAGTTCAGTTCAGTTCAGTCACTCGGTCATGTCCAACTCTTTGTGACCCCATGAATCGCAGCACGCCAGGCCTCCCTGTCCAACACCAACTCCCGGAGTTCACTCAGACTCACATCCATTGAGTCTGGGATGCCATCCAGCCATCTCATCCTCGGTCGTCCCCTTCTCCTCCTGCCCCCAATCCCTCCCAGCATCAGAGTCTTTTCCAATGAGTCAACTCTTAGCATGAGGTGGCCAAAGTACTGGAGCTTCAGCTTTAGCATCATTCCTTCCAAAGAAATCCCAGGGCTGATCTCCTTCAGAATGGACTGGTTGGATCTCCTTGCAGTCCAAGGGACTCTCAAGAGTCTTCTCCAACACCACAGTTCAAAATCATCAATTCTTCAGTGGTAAAGAATCTGCCTGCCAGTGCAGGGGACACAGGTTCCATCCCTGATCTGGGAAGATCCCACATGCCATGGATGTGCCACAACTACTGAGCCTGTGCTAGAGCCTAGAAGCTGCGACTGCTGAGGCCACATGCTGCAACTATTGGAGCCTGTGCATCCTAGAGCCCATACTCCACAACAAGAGAAGCCACTGCAATGGGAAGCCCATGTGTTGCATCTGGAGAGTGCCTCTGCTAGGCACGAGAAGCATAAAAGTGAGCAGCAATGAAGACCCTGCCTGGTCTAAAGTAAATAAATAAAAAAATTTTTTTGAAAGTTCAAAAAGGTAATAACTTTGGTGATTAAAGGGGATAAATTGTACATTTCCTTGGTAGTTCTAAAAACATGTTACTGTACTTATTTTGCAAGATGGTCTTTATTCATCTTTGGACCAAAATAATTTTAATAGGAATACAAAATTATAATGTAAATAAATAGAGAAAACTATGGCCTTTAAATACCAATTTTGCTTTATAGATAATCCCAGATGTTCAAGCTGGTTTTAGAAAAGGCAGAGGAACCAGAGATCAAACTGCCAACATCTGCTGGATCATGGAAAAAGGAAGAGAGTTCCAGAAAAACATCTACTTCTGCTTTATTGACTATGCCAAAGCCTTTGACTGTGTGGATCACAATAAACTGTGGAAAATTCTGAAAGAGATGGGAATACCAGACCACCTGACCTGCCTCTTGAGAAATCTGTATGCAGGTCAGGAAACAACAGTTAGAACTGGACATGGAACAACAGACTGGTTCCAAATAGGAAAAGGAGTATGTCAAGGTTGTATATTGTCACCCTGCTTATTTAACTTCTATGCAGAGTACATCATGAGAAATGCTGGGCTGGATGAAGCCAAGATGGAATCAAGATTGCTGGGAGAAATATCAATACCCTCAGATATGCGGATGACACCACCCTTATGGCAGAAAGTGAAGAGGAACTAAAAGGCCTCTTGATGAAAGTGAAAGTGAAGAGTCAAAAAGTTGGCTTAAAGTTCAACATTCAGAAAATGAAGATCATGGCAACTGGTCCCATCACTTCTTGGGAACTAGATGGGGGAACAGTGCAAACAGTGTCAGACTTTATTTTTTGGGTCTCCAAAATCACTGCAGATGGTGATTGCAGCCATGAAATTAAAAGACACTTCTTGGAAGAAAAGTTATGACCAACCTAGATAGCATGTTGAAAAGCAGAGACATTACTTTGCCAACAAAGGTCTGTCTAGTCAAGACTATGTTTTTCCAGTGGTCATGTATGTATGTGAGAGTCAGTCTGTGAAGAAAGCTGAATGCCTGAGAATTGATGCTTTTGAAGTGTGGTGTTGGAGAAGACTCTTGAGAGTCCCTTGGACTGCAGGGAGATCCAACCAGTCCATTCTGAAGGAGATCAGCCCTGGGATTTCTTTGAAAGGAATGATGCTAAAGCTGAAACTCCAGTACTTTGGCCACCTCATGGGAAGAGTTGACTCATTGGAAAAGACTCTGATGCTGGGAGGGATTGGGGGCAGGAGAAGAAGGGGAGGACAGAGGATGGGATGGCTGGATGGCATCCCGGACTCAATGGACGTGAGTCTGAGTGAACTCCGGGAGTTGGTGTTGGACAGGGAGGCCTGGCGTGCTGCGATTCATGGGGTCGCAAAGAGTCAGACATGACTGAGTGACTGAACTGAACTGAACCAGTCCAAAGTGAAAAGTAATTCAATAAGAAGTGTGGTAAAACTTTATGCCAATTAAGCTTTAAGACATTTAGTTCCTTGATCCAGAAAAAAGCATACCCTTAACTATACTCACTATATCTTAACTATATACTTAACTATATCTCAAGTATCTCATATCATTAACAGTCAAATGCCAGAACTTTCTACTTTTTATTAAACACAATCATCATCTAAACTACAATTAGAGAAACAAACAGTTATGTACCAGTAATACCATGACAAATAGGTCTATTTGTCAGTACTGAACTGATGGGTTTTCTTCTTTTTCAAAAAAAATGACAGGTTATGACATAACTTGAAATCAAACTGTTAAACAGAAATGTTTTCTTTAAATCTACATTTGAAAACATCTTCTCCAGTTACTGTCTAATCATCCATGATCAAAACACCAAAGTAAAAAAGAAACTATGATGATAAATTAAAATTAAAACACATAAAGTAATCCCATAAAACAAAATTACAAAATAAAATCCATAATTAAATCCCTTTATAAGTATAATATTGAAAAGTTTCTTTTAATGTTACAGCAAACTATCTTTTCACCCTTTTAATTTTTTCCGTAAAAGAGAAAACCAGAACTAGGAGTATCTAAGCTCCTAGGGGGTTAATTCATTTGTCTAAAGATTAGAGTTCTGATAGTATATTTTACCAAAATCTAAATCAGTAAATGCCTAATGGATACTTAAATTAACAGCACTGTGAATACTGTAAGGTAATCAAATTCATTCTTTAGCTGACACAGCAAATTCTTATGCCATGAAATCTTTCAAAGTATGTAATTTAGAGAAAATACAAAATACACGGGGGAAAGCATTTGTAGTCCAAATACTCAGAATCAGGAATCCAAGTGCATATCTGTAAGTTGTTTTTTTAAAAGTGAAATAGAGACATTAGCACTTTCGGCAAAGTTTATCTTCTTTAAAACGTACAGGTGGTGCTTGTGGTAAAGAATCTGCCTGCCAGTGCAGGAGACTCAGGTTCAATCCCTGAGTCAGGAAGATCCCTGGAATAGGAAATGGCAAACTGCTCCAGTAATCTTGCCTGGAAAATTTCATGGCCAGAGAAGCCTGGTAAGCTACAGTCCTGCCACAAAGACTCAGACACGATTGAGCAACTGAGCACATAATACATAATGGTGTAATATGAACACAGAAATTTCTGTTTATCAATATAACCAAAATAAGACTGCTGCTGCTGCTAAGTCGCTTTAGTCGTGTCCGACTCTGTGCGACCCCATAGACGGCAGCCCCCCAGGCTCCCCCGTCCCTGGGATTCTCCAGGCAAGAATGCTGGAGTGGGTTGCCATTTCCTTCTCCAATGCATGAAAGTCAAAAATGAAAGTGAAGTCGCTCAGTCATGTCTGACTCTTAGCGACCCCATGGACTGCAGCCTATCAGGCTCTTCCATCCATGGGATTTTCCAGGCAAGAGTACTGGAGTGGGGTGCCATTGCCTTCTCCAAAAATGAGACTAGCAACCTTTTAATAAATACCTGATAATAGTGTAAAATATGACAAATTTAGTCATTCTCAGCAGAAGTACTTGGCTAGGTAAAAATAAGTTTGTGCTATTTGTGGCAAACAGGAATTATATTTTCAGGTGGTTTTGATATGGTTAATATAAACAAACACAAAGCTTTATATTAAAACCATTTTAGAATATATATAATTTGATTTTAAACTAGTGATACCTACTATGTAATTTTGAAAATTTACCATACTGGAAATTAATACCTATTTTCATGTATAAACCATCCCCACTAAAGAGTTGATGTCACTTTAATCATTTATAAAGGCAGATAAAACTAGCCTGCATTTAATGACTATTCAAAACTGATAATATCATAAAAATTAATGTTTGTATTAAGTATTATAATTTTATTAAGGGAAAGTCATTTATGAGTTCTTCCTTTTTTTAAAACAGCTATTACATTTTTGTCCAACCCATTAAAACCAAATTATTTCCTTTAAATACTTAACCTCGAAATGTCATCATCTAAATACAACAGAGTCAAAAAATCAGAAAATTTCAGGGCTAGAAGAATCTTCGGAGTACACCCAGTGTAGGGGATCTCGAACTTTAGTTTGCATTAGAAGTCCCTGCAGTTCTTGTTAAAGTGCAAGTTGCTGGGCACATCTGCACCCACCTGGCTCTGTAGACCTGGGTTGGGGTCTGGAAATCACCAGTGTAACCTCACCCCACTCAAAGGTGCCTCCTGTAGGAGGCGTCCACAGAGTACTAGGAGGAACAGCACCCACCCTTCACCCAACATCGTGAATCCTTGTACTGCATGTACATCCTTCTGAGGCCATCTCTGCCTCAGATTACTTCCTCCCCACCTCCTCCACGGAACTCTCTGCCTCCTGGGGGCAGCTCATTGCATATCTAATGGAAGCTTCTAAGAGAAAATTATACATTCAAAACACAAAGCCATTCGGCGTGGCCTTATTACACAAATACACCAATGCAAAGACACACTGAAGAGTTAAATGTATAAAGAACTGACCTGCTTCTTCTGGTACTTGTTTATCAGAGTCAAAAACAAGGCATAACATCTGGAATAGCTGGCCAAGGCTACACAGCAGTATGGTAAGAAGTAAGTTTGCTGTAGAAATGTCAAATGGAAAAAATAAAAGTCAGCTTTGTTTTTCAATAAAACTCAAATATACCTGCTAAGTTGCTGCTAAGTTGCTTCAGTTGTGTGCGACTCCGTGTGACCCCATAGACGGCAGCCCACCAGGCTCCCCTGTCCCTGGGATTCTCCAGGCAAGAACATTGGAGTGGGTTGCCATTTCCTTCTCCAATGCGTGAAAGTGAAAAGTGAAAGTGAAGTCGCTCAGTCGTGTCCGACTCTTTGCGACCCCTTGTGACTGCAGCCTACTAGGCTTCTCCATCCATGGGATTTTCCAGGCAAGAGTACTGGAGTGAGGTGCCATCACCTTCTCCAAATATACCTAGGGTTGCTTTAAATACATTCCTTCAAAGCACTGTCCTGTGCATGAAAAGCAGTCTGGAAATACTCTATACACTGGCCCAGAGATGCCTCAGGGAGCTGGTAACCTGCTCTAGATTTCAGGAGCACAGGGTGGGAGCAAGGAAAATTTCAAATTCTTTGAAAAACAGAAAGCTGAAACCTCTAATGCAGGTGGTGGTGGTCTGACTCTTGCGACCCCATGGACTGTATCCTGCCAGACTCCTCTGTCCATGGAATTCTCCAGGCAAGAATACTGGAGTGGGTTACCATGCCCTCCACCAGGGATCTTCCCAACCCAAGAATTGAATCCAGGTCTCCTACATTGCAGGCAGCTTCTTTACCAACTGAGCTTGTGGTTCACAAAACACAAGATAAGAAATTTACACAATATGTGGTAAGTTTCAATCTGGTAGAGTCAATCTCCTGGAACTTCAGCACAAGCAAATGTTAAACTGCTCAAATATGCTAAGATATTAACATGCTAGGTATATTAATATCAGGCAAAATAGACCTTAAGGCAAAAAACCTTGAAAATAGCTTCAAATTTTCCAAAGTAAGCAAACAAACTAACATAACCCACAAGGTGGAACCCACAAACCTATATCAAATTAATAGATGTTCATAAACCTCTCATAAGTGACAGATTAATAGAAAAAAAATCACTAATATTTTAAAAACTTGATCATGTGCCAGGCCATTAACAAGTCTCAGTAAATTACCAATGCTTTAGATCACATTTTAAAGACATACTTTTGGAAATTTAAAAACACATAACTTATGGGTCAAAGAGATAAGAAAATAAAAAACCACATATCTGAATAATAACAAAAAATACTACAGATCAAAATTTAGATGCAGCTGCAGCAGTAGAGGAAAATCCATAACCTTAAGAAAGCTGACAGGAAAGGGATTTCTAACCAACATAGAAAGAAATATGTGCTGCGTTTAGTCACTCAGTTGCGTCTGACTCTGTGACCCCATGCACTGTAGGCTGCTATGCTCCTCTGCCCATGGGGATTCTCCAGGCCAGAATACTGGAGTGGGTTGCCATGCCCTCCTCCAGGGGATCTTCTCAACCCAGGGATCAAACCCAGGTCTCCCCCACTGTAGGCAGATTCTTTACCGTCTGAGCCACCAGGGACGCCTGGAAGAAAATACAGTATGTCCAAAAAGAACAGAAGAATCACTAAGGCTAAGAATGAGGACTGCAGTAGGAAAGAAACTTACAATAGAGTGGTTTGATAAATCTATTGGTTCTTTGCAAAAACTAATAAACTGGCCAACCTTTGGCAAGACTGATCAAGAGAAAAAGAGAAATATCATAAATCTTCAAAATAAGGAATGAAAATCAACACCAAAATGAAGAGGCAGTGTGACATAGCAGTTAACCATGTAAATTCTAGAGCCACACTATCTAGTTTAAATCACAGCTGTGCAACTCTGGGAAAACTAGCAAACTTCTCTATGCCTAGCCTCCTCATAGGTAAAGGGAAGATAATACTAATAAGTATCTACCTCTTAAAGCCACTATAAGGAATAAATGAATTAGTATTTAGAAAGTGCTTAGAACACTGCCTGGCACATAGTAGGCACTGCATAAATAATACTTAAATAAATATTATAAATAAAAGGGGTATAATTAGAGAGGCAACAGAGTTAAAAGAATAACAGACGAGATTGGGCACATTCAGGGTGGTATGGCCATAGACGAGCCACATGTAAAAAAATGAAATTAGATCATTCCTTAACCCCACACACAAAAATAATGGATTAAAGATCTAAATTTCAGACTGGACACTATAAAACTTAGAGGAAAACATAAGCAGAACACTCTGACATAAATCACAGCAACATCTTTTTTTAATCCAGCTCCCAGAATAATGGAAATAAAAGCAAAAATAAACAAATGGGACCTACTTTAATTCAAAAGCTTTTGCATAGCAAAGGAAACAATAAACATAACAAAAAGACAACCCACAGATTGGGGAAAATATTTGCAAATGATGTGACTGATAAGGGATTAGTCTCCAAAATTTACAGCTTATAACACTTAATGTCATCAAAACAAACAGCCCACTCAAAAAATGGGCAGAAGATCTGAACAGACATTCCTCTAAAGGGGACATACAGATGGCAAACAGGCACATGAAACGTTCAAAACTGCTAGTTACCAGAGAAATGCAAATGAAAACTACAGTGAGATATCACCTCACACTGGTCAGACTGGTTATCATAAAAAATCCACAAACAACAAATGTTGGAGAGGGTGTGGAGGAAAGGAACCCTTCTGCACTGTTGGTAGGAATGTAAATTGGTGCATCGACTATGGAGAGCAGTATGGAGGTTCCTTAAGAAACTGAAAATAGAGCTACTATTTGATCCTGCAATCCCACTCCTGGGCGTATGTCCAGAGAAAAACACGGCCCGGAAAGATACATGTACCCATGTTCAACGCAGCACACTGTTCACAAGACGTGCAAACAACCTAAATGTCCACTGACAGAGGAATGGATAAAGGAGGTGTGGTAGGTGTACACACACACACACACACACACACACACACAGGAATATTACTCAGCCATTAAAAAGAACGGAGTAAGGCCATTGGCAGCAACATGGAGGGCCCCCTGGTGGCTCAGCGGTAAAGAATCTGCCTGCAATGCAGGAGACCTGGGCTCGTCCATGGGTTGGGAAGATGCCCTGGAGAAGGGCATGGCAACCCGCTCCAGTGTTCTTGCCTAGAGAATCCCATGGACAGAGGAGCCTGACACGGTGCAGTCCACAGGGTCGCAGAGTCAGACACGACTGGAGTGACTAAGCAGCAGCAGCATATGTTGACTCTAAAAAGAAACAATACAAATGAACTTACAAAACAGAAAGAGATTCACAGACTTGGAAAACTCATGGATGCTGCGGCAGGGATAGAAGGGATAGTTAAGGACTTTGGGCAAATCAGGTATACACTGCTATATTTAAACCAACAAAAACCTATTGTATAGCACATGGAACTCTGCTCAATGTTAAGTAGCAGCCTGGATGGAGGGGTTTGAGGGAGAATGGATTCATGTAGATGAATGCCAAGACTCTTCCCTGTTCACCTGAAACTATCACAACATTGTTAATCAGCTATATCCCAGTACAAAATGTTTTTGGTGTTAAAAAGAAAAATAAAAGGATGACAGAATATTTGGAATGCCTTTATATAGTTTGAAACTTAAATGAATGAATCCTTATAAAAATATAACTTTTAGAAACTGAACCAAGTGTAAATAGGATATGACTAGACCATTAAAGAAAGTGAATCAGTTGTCAATGATATTTACACATGCATGCACACACACGCGTATACACAAAACAGGATAAAACAGCTTTTCAAGCAGGTTCTACAGACTTTTCAAGAAGCAGATAAGTTTAATTTTCAGAAATTCTTCTAAAAGAGAGAAAACGTTGGAAAATATCCCAGTTAATTTTATGAGGCTGGTATAAACTGGATATTAAAACCAGACAAGGATAGTATAAGAAAAGCAATGCATAGGTGAATCTAACTCGTAACTATAAATGAAAAATCCTAAACAAAATATAAGCTGAGCAAACCTAGCAATATACAATGGTTTAACATGAGAAAATCTGTTAATGTAATCTACTATGTTAAAGAATTAAACAAAGAAAATCCATATAATCAAAATATATTCAAGAATCCAGGAAATTTAAGATCCATTAAAGGGAAAAAATTGTTCCTTAACTGTTAAGGGGCATCTACAAAAACCTGCAACAAACAATTTCAACTGGCAAAACTACAAAAACATTTCCCTTAAAGTCGGGAGAAAGTCAGCCAGCCTAATACTCTCACAGCTTTATACCGGACATCCTAAACAATGCACCCGAGGAACAGGTGAGGACGAGGCAGAGCTGTAATAACAGGGGAAAAAATATATACACACACACACACACACACACACACACACACATATCCCTGGTAGCTCAGCTGCTAAAGAATCTGCTTGGAATGCAGAAGACCTGGGTGTGACTCCTAGGTCGTGAAGATCTGCTGGAGAAGGGCTGGGCTACCCACTCCAGTATTCTTGGGCTTCCTTTGTGGCTCAGCTGGTAAAGAATCTGCTTGCAATGTGGGAGACCTGGGTTGGATCCTGGGCTGGGAAGATCCTCTGGAGAAGGGAAAGGCTACCCACTTCATTATTCTGGCCTGGAGAATTCCATGGACTGTATAAGCCATGGGGTTGCAAAGAGTTGGACACAACAGTGACTTTTCACTTTCAAGCAATGCACTCAAGAAATAGGTGAGGACAGGGACAGAGCTGTAATAATGGGGGAGGAAACAAACTGTACTTGTTCGCAAATAATTTGCGTAGAAAATCCAAGAGAATCTATAGACTCTTAGACCTAATGTTAATCAAGGTGTTCTGGGTAACAAGATTAATAAGCAAACATCAACACTGTTCATATATACTAGCAGCACTCATTAGAATTGTTTTCTTAAAAGATGCATTTATAATTGCAGCAAGAATCATGAAGGAATACATCTAACAAAAGATGTATTTTTTTTCTCTGAAAAGACAAAAGTTTTTAAGAGAAAATTATACAATTTTATGAAAAGAAGAAACATCACAACTGTTTATAGATGGAAGATTTGATATCACAAAGATGTCAATTCTCCCCACCTCTGTCCCAGTTACCCTAAATACTGAGTATAGTTTCATGAAAAAAAATCCAAAGTTCCTTTCGTGGACTTTTTAGCTGATTCTCCAGTTCATGAAGAAGAGAAAATAAAAATTTGGATTTTAAAGGAGAAAAGTGGAGGATTCGTCTTATTAATATCTTATAGCAAGACTTAAACTCATAATAGTAAAAAGAACATGTTAGTAGTCTGAGGATGGGTCAGACAGAATGTTCAGAAACAGACCTGCAAGTATATGGAAGCTTGCATTCTCTTAGGTAGGTATTCAAAAGCAAAGAGAAAAGGATGGTATATTCAGTAACATGTGGTGGGGAAACTGTCTGTCCACAGGGGAAAAAAAAAAAACTAAATTGGATTTTTACATGCTGCCATACACAGAAATAAACTCTATGATTTTATGTGCTTCAAAATGGGACTAATTAAGTACCCACAGTTAAGGACCCAGATAGGAAAGTACAGTGCTAAAAGATCAAAGCTGGACTCACACCCTCATGTTGGAGTCAATTACCAATTCAGTCTTCAGGAAATTTTGTATTTTGTTAAACAGCTACAGTATTACAGTTCAAGAAAGGCCCAGGTCTCTTGAGAAGAATCATTATGTCAAAACACGGGTGAAGAGCAGTGAAGGGAGAAATGTAAATACATAATTCAAAGACAGTTCTGAAATTTAGTCACATCTTGTTTTGAGGCAGCCTAGATTCAGGTTATCATTGCTTCTGCAGCAAAGTAAGTATAAACATGACTACTGAATACACATTCATGTGAGCCAAAGTTCAGCCAAACAACTGAAATAAAATAACCTGCGATTATAAGTTAAGTCAGATCAGACTTTCTAAGCAACGGCTCGTCTTTTCTGTTAGAATCCTTAAGCACTGTTTCCAAGTGCACCAGCAGGTTTGCCTGGTTTTGTGATACAGCTCTTTTATCTCCAATAAGCTGAGACTTTTGTTTCTTTCTTTTATAAAAACACTAGGACAACTCACAACTTTAAAGTAACTTAAAATCAGTAAGTTTAGAATCACATTAGAAATACGTAAGAAATGAAGTCATAAAATAAGTTTTAAGTCACTTATTTTAAACGTGGGCCACTAGGTTTACCTTTTATTCTAGGCGACATAAAAAGCAAAAACCAGATTCTTTGCCAGTCACACACACAAATACTAAAGATAACTCCCGAATCTAAACATTAGTGTTACGGTAAGGCTGCTTTGTGTTCCTCCTCTACCTTACCTGAATATTCTGGCAATGTTGGTACAGACATCCTTGTCACCTATGTGCTGTTCCATTACTGTGCAGAGCTGGGGAAGGGCACTGATGCTTAGCAACTTACTTCTTGCTAGTGGTGAATCAACCAAGTTTCTCAGTGTAGCAGTCATCTAGGGAAAAAAGATCAAAGTGGCTTTTTTTTTTTTTTTTAAAGAAAACACTAATACAGCAATACTAATCAATGCAGGAGAACCCACACCATAAGCTTTGTTACATCAGTAGCTAAACCAAGGCCCCTTTATGCATCACCCATCAAAGAACCTGGGCCTATGCACAAGGAGCAAGAAATGAATACAAAGAAAGCCTACTTTGGTTCAAAAGTCATGAATGAAATATTCCTGTTAAGAAGCAATTAATATACCAAAACCTGTAGAAGTCATAAGGTAATTGACCCTGTGACATGCCACTTGAGTTCCACAGATCAGAAACTTCTTGTTCCATATTCTTGTAAATACCATCAAATAATGATGCTGCAGCCAAAGGATAGTCAAGAATGGTAGTCTCTTTCTCTTCCTAGAGGCAATAACTGACATCTTGCAAATTTGTCTTGTTTTGTCAAAAACAAAACGTTCAGAAAAACTATGTACTTTAACCCTTGTCTGAAAGTGGAGAAGAGAACAATTTCAAAAATCTATAAAATGAAAGCTGCTGTTATCTAATAATTTTACATATATGCAAGCTATTCTTTCCTCCTGAGATGGTACAGGCAGGCCACAGGTTAAGGGAGTCAGCTTGGAAGTCAGACGGCCTGGTGAAATTCCAGCCCCACCCTTCATCAGTTTAGGCTTAGTTAGTTAACCTCCCGAGCACATTTTCCTCATCAATAAAATGGGGATGGTGAGAGTTGCTCTGGCATTGTTAGTATTCAATGAGATGAGATGTGCGGCTGGCATTGCCAGTGCTGATTAATTAACAGGAGTTCAAAAATCACAGGTTCCATCCCTGCCTTTTTATGGGTCTTCACATCCAAAATGCAGAAGGAGGGAGATCACTAGCCTTAGACTCAAATGATGGATAGTCAAGTCCCAAATCTCCCAAATCTTCCTAAATACGTGACTGAGGCACTCAGTCATTCTTCAACTGCCCCGTTCCTTGTCTGTGAAAAGGGGATTACAAACTCTGCTCACCAGCCAAGGTTGCGTGTAACAGGTAGAAAAAAAGGTAACTCGGTTTTTGTACACTGTAGAGGATTATGTAAATAAAAAGCATCATTACAGCCATAACAAATAAACTTTAACACTTATTAAGATGACATGTATGTTTGATTAGTTTTCCTTTGTAACAAATTGCAACAAAAAATTTTTTAAAAATATAACCAACCATGTTCTCTGTAAAGCAGAAAACATAAACATAATACTTCAAACAAATGTGTGCAAGTCTTTTGTAGTTGATTCAATTACACAGTGATTCAGTCAATTCTTCCCTGAAAGGTTCAGTATCCAAAACACTGCAGGGGAAACAAACTATTCTAGCATTCCACTTGACCTACCAATGTAGTCTCTTAAGCTAAGGAAGGTTAACAAGCTATTCGAGGCATTCCAAGCCATCACTGCCATAACATGGAAAATTCCCATCATCTGTCTCCGACTCTAACCTGTCCACCCTCTTCAGAGACAGCCCAGGCACTGGAGCACTGCTGGTTTATGTCAACCCAAAGGATGACTCGCAAGCTTCTCCACTCCTTCATCAAAGAGCACAGACGCTTGCGTGAATCCAGGCCAGAACCAGACAGGCAGAGACTGCGGCCAGATCCTGCAGCACCGATCCCACCCGCTGTGCACACAAACACCCGCTTCCCCGGACCCCCCGAGGCTTCACAGATCCCGGCCTCAATCTGTTGTCATCTTCTCACTCCCCACAGCAGGAGGGACCAGCGCTTTCTTAGGAGCTTTTACTTTCTCGTTTCAAATTCAGTTTTTTTTTTTTTCCCCTCTCCCTGTCAACCTTTTTCCTCAGTTCATTAGGAAAAGTCAAGACAGTTCAAGGTTCTTTTGCCCCAACACATAACTTTTACAAATGGCCCAAATCAAGATGTGACATATCACCTGATTTTAAATCAGTGTCTACAGCCTGGATCACATTGTGTGGAGTGCAAGGAGTTGAGCACGATATACCTGGAATGCTTCCGTATTTCTTGGTTGTGATGCTACTAGAATCACATACATGAAACATACACCATGCACTTGAAAAATACATAGCAGTGACGCCTCAGTTCCTGACACTACCATCAATGCAGGTGCTTAAGTCGCAAAACTCAGAGATATTCCAGAACCCTGCCTTTCTGCTTTCTGTTTCCCTAAGCCCTACTGGCTTTTTGCCCATTGCTCCTACCATACGATTCTATTTCCTGACTTTCGTCTATAAGGCCTGGTATGGCCTGACTCTGGCCAACTCTTCAAACTTCATCTCATACCACAAACCCTGACAAACTGCTTTATTTTAGGTTATTTAATATTGTGTTTTATTGTTTCTCTATTTCTCTATATTAGAAGCTTCAATGAAGGTACACATTTTGTTTTTCACCATTGTGCCCTCAGGCCCAACTCTAGTGCCTGGGACACAGTCAGTTCAGTTGCTCAGTCGTGTCCAACTCTTTATGACCCCATGGACTGCAGCATGTCAAGCTTCCCTGTCCATCACCAACTTCTGGAGCTTGCTCAAACTCATGTTTATTGAGTTGGTGATGCCATCCAGCCATCTCATCCTCTGTCATCCCATTCTCCTCCTGCCTTCAATCTTTTTAATGAATCAGTTCTTTGCATCAGGTGGCCAAAGTATTGGAGCTTCAGCTTCAGCACCAGTCCTTCCAATGAATATTCAGGACTGATTTCCTTTAGGATTGACTAATTGATCTCCTTGCAATCCAAGTGACTCTCACAAGCACACAGTGGGTCCTCAATAAATATTTGTTGATGGAACGGATTACTGGATTAGTATCTACAAAGGTACCACTGGTATACAGAGAAAGGTTGGGATCCAGAAAACCTGGATGAATCAGACAGTATCTCTGAGGGAGATGGATTTTAAGATGATTAATGAGCATCAAAGAATTGATGTTTTCAAATCGTGGTGCTGGGGAAGACTCTTGAGAGTTCCTTGGACTGCGAGATCACCAAACCAACCAATTCTAAAGGAAATCAACCCTGAATATTCATTGGAAGGACTGCTGTTGAAGCTGAAGCTCCAATACTTTGGCCACATGGTGCAAAGAGACGACTCATTGGAAAACGCTCTGATGCTGGGAAAGATTAAGGGCAGGAGGAAATGGGGGAGACAGAGGATGAGATGGTTGACTGGCATCATTGATTCAATGGACACGAATTTGAGCAAACTTCAGAAGATAGTGAAGAACAGGGAAGCCTGGCATGCTGCAGTCCATGGGGTCACGGACCCATGGGTCCAACACTCCCAAGAGTTGGACATGACTTAGTGACTCAACAACAAAAAGGAGCAAAGAAATAAAATAACTGATGAAAGAAAAGCAGACTTCCTGGAGGGGCCCTAGAGTACTCCTTTTTCATTTCACCCATGACAGCAGCTCCTTCCTCTCTCCCCTTCTGTTTCAACACCTGACTGGTCACCTGTTCCACCTCTTCTTCCCACCTTCAGGGTTGCTGCTTCTGTTTAAGCCTACTTCATCTCTTTCCCAAAGTCTGCACCCCCTGACTGGGTTCCTTCCACTCTCTGCCCTGGTGAGCTCACCTCCCCACAGCCTCTCTCTGCTGTCAGGGGAAGCATCCTGAAACCCAGCCTTCCCTGTTCAGACTTCCTCTGATTTCCAGTGGCCTACTAAGCGAAATCCATATCCAAAAGGCTCTTCGCTCTGGAAAGCACGGCTCACCCCACCAGGCTCATCTCCGTCATCTCCCTCCTTTCCCTGCACATGGGTCATCTTTCAGACTCTGCACCACACACAACCTCCTGGTCCTTCCACAGTTCCAAGCCTCTGAATGAACCATTGCCTCTGCAGAATATCCTCCTCCAACACTCTCCTCCGCTCCTCCAATTTGTTCATCTCCTGCTCAGGATTCTGAACCCAGCTAGGGCTCACTTCTCTGTTGAAGGCTTTTCAGTAGTTGATTGTTCCCCTTCCTAGGTAAACAAACCGTCCTGTTCACACCTGTTTCACACCTAGACCCCTTACAACTTGTATCAGACACTTTCTCTCCCACTGTGAGCTCCTCTAGGGTCCAAACAGTTTCTTATTCCTCTTTCTATCTGGAGGACAATAAATATGCTCATAAATACTGGCTGGATTATATGCAGGAGGAAAGGAAGAGGGGATGAGGAGGAGAAAGAAGGAAAGGGGGAAGGAAATGAAGGGACGAGAGAGACAGGAGATGGAAAAGGAGGCTTTTCCCCTTTAAGAAGCCTCTGGCAAGAAAGTGCTGGGATTAGCAGAAGCCTGGTGGTAAACCAGAACTTAAACCCCTCAGGGAGGAGGATCAGGAGGAGGTCACCCAGCAGATGCAGCAATGAAAGCCCCCCATTTTGAGGAGCTGGCTGTGAGCCAAGGGTCTCACTGTGGGTGGGGCTGGGACTGAATACAGCACACAGACAAGTGGCTTCTTCTGGGAAAAACATAAAGAGGGCGGTGGGAGGAGAGTCTAGCTAAATACTGTGGTAACACGAAAGGCAAATTCCAAGTCAGCCCACTTAACTCTCAACCTTGCTCCAACTTTGAACAGAGATATATTTTCGGAAATTGTTAATGGGATGCGTGCTCTGCAGCTGAGTCTATTTTCCAACCCCCTCCCCAGGAAAGCCCACACACTGGGCCTGCTCCGCAGAGCAGGAGTTCAAAGTCCAAGCTCCCTGCTTGGAGAAATACATCCATTTCTTTAAGTTTCTATTCTAGTTTATATTGTTCCTAATTCTGCTTAGTGATGTATTTTCTATTTTATTGCATATAATCTTTTAAACCATCTCAAATACTTTATGACCAAAACAAACAAACAAACAAACAAAAAACCCAAAGTTAAAGTTAGCTGCAGACATAGATGCTTGTTCAGAATCTAAAGGGCTTACTGGACCAATTCCCAACCTCTTCCCATCTCATCAAGAAATAGTAAACTGAAAAACAAGAGTTTCAATTATTCTTTTTCCCATCTCTTAATGTGCAGCCCCTTGGGACAGACGTGCTGAGTCAGAAGGCAGCCAGTGGGAAGAAGAAAAAGAAGAATACGGAACTGGCAATCCACAAAAAGGATGGATAAAAATGTAGGTGTCCTTACTAATCAGCAGTTTTTATTTGATGTCTGGGACAAAAGGGGATCTGAATGTTTGGTATATATCAGGGAAGAACCATTCTAGCCTGATTTTGGTTGCAAATCTACTGCTGAAGTGACTGAGCCACACTCCACAACTTTGTGGTGCTCACTTTTCCTGAGGCAGCTTTTCCTCTGTGTGTGTGTGAGTTGTGTTAGTCGCTCACCCATGTCCAACTCTTGGCGGCCCCTTGGACTGTAACCCGCCAGGCTCCTACGTCCATGGGATTCTCCAGGCAAGAATACTGGATCGAGTTGCCATTTCCTACTCCAGGCGATCTTCCCAACCCAAGGATTGTGGCTCCCGCATTGGCAGGCAGATTCTTTATCACTGAGCCACCTGGGAAGCCCTGGGTTTCCCCAGATTCCTCGATCATTGTAAGATTGGGCCCCACCCTCAATCAGCATCTCCAGGTAAAACACCTGGTGAGTTTGACAAAGCTATCCGATCTCACAATGAATTAGTCCGGTCTCAAAGTTCTCACTGTCAGTTAACAATGGGAGACCCATTTTAAAGGGAAAAATTGTAACAAGTAGTGATCAGATAATTTACAAGGCTCAAACAGCATTTTAGTAAAGCAAAATTAGAATTCAAAAGATTTAGCACTTAAAAAACATCAATTTAGGTACTTTATTATCAATTTCAATTATGTTTCCAATTATTAATTATTTGAAAACTCTTAGCAAACACATTGAAATCTCTGCCTTAAAGTGTGAGTCCCTCCTGATTTAGATCACTGAACTTAAGAATGGTAACGCAGGGTCAGCAGCTGCGGCCCCACCCCCAGCATTCTCTACTGCAATGGGGTGGGCGCACGTGGGGAGGGCTGGTTGGTCCCCCTGAGCCTGCACAGAACGCTCATTTCACCAATGGATGACTTCCCTCTTCCCTTTGCACTCGCCTGCCAAGAGTCCTCAGTCCCCAGGGAACTCACCAGATTCTGCCCCCAGGAGGCATTCAGCCATCAGAGCTGGCCCAGATTAGAGGGGCTTGTAGCTCACAGCCCACCACAGAATTCCCATTTAGGTGCATCAGAAACTGACCAGGCTCTTTGGCTAGCCCAGGAACTTCACCATCAGTCATGGCATTGTTCCTTGGAGAAATATTTTCCCAGTTTCAAAGAAAACGTTGGAACATGATGCAATTGAAAACTGTACCACTAACAGTCTGAAAGTTATTAAGCTTCCTCTACCAAAACTGACATCAAGATTCATTTTATTTTTATACATTGAATGCTGTTGCGAAAAAAAAATTGAGCAGCTTACTTTGTTTTTAATAAAGCTATCTTGTGAGCTTGATCTTGTTTGCTCCCTAAATTTGTGGACAGCAAAGGTATTCTGAGCCCCACTTTTCAGATGAGGAAACTGAAGCTCAGGAAGGCCGCCAGCTCCAGGGAGGTGGGCTTCCAGGACCCCACTGACTCCTCATCTGTTGTCTCCCCTACTCCATTTACTGTCTCCTAAAAGCATTCACTTTATTGCCCAATCATCTGGAATCTCCATAACCAAAATCCCTAGAGCTTTATCTCAACTTGACTGCCAACTGCAAAATGGTTCGCTTCCCGCTGATGACGTGAAAGAATAAACACAGCCGCCAGAGACCACAAACAGCGTCAAATGATTTAAGACCAAAGCCACACCATTTTTCCAACCTCAGCAAAACCATCTCCTCTATTAATGACAGCATATTCATTTTCTGGATTTGCGCCCAACTGAGACCACATATATGCCAAAACCAGAGCCTCTGTGGTAACCCAAGGAGTTTCATATTGTCTCATATATTAATATGAATAGTACAGTTCTGGCTGAGATAAAAGAAACCAATTGTAAGATGCCACTATATACATGAAACTGCTAGTCCCAGATATTCCTAAGCCTTTCACTGGAGTTAAGATACATGTATGTGAAAGTAATGCTAGTTCACAATCCTCGGTGCCGCTTAGTGCCTGGCTGTGGAGCCTGGATGGCACATTCCTACCACAGGGGTCCTACTTCAGCGGGCAACGATTCTGCCCTCCTCAAATCCTAGCGCCCTCCTATTTTGAGACTCTACTTAATGTCTGCCTCTGTTTATTATTGTTTCTCCATTCCCCACCACTATGTCAGTTACCTTGATAAAACGAGTAGGCAGCTGATTCTTCCAGCTGTGGCTATTATATGTATCAGTTCAGCAGAAATTTGAACGTCTCTAAACTATACAGAATGCCAGAGCAGTAAAACAAGGAAAATGAGTGTGAAAAGATAATGCTTTAAAAACTACAGAGCAATAACACTGATTTTCAGAATTAGCTGTTAAAGTTAGTGACATTTCTTTATTGCCACAGCTAATAATGTCTATAATGAAGAGCTGAGACTGAGCAAATAGGACAGCAACTGAAAAGCAAAGGTTCTCCCCAGAAGCAGGTGGTGTAGGAATACTTATTTCCCACACTTGATGTTCCTTCCTTGTGAGGAGACATCCCTTAGCATAATCTCCTGGTCACCTCACTTCCGGCTTGGCGAGCACAGGTGTTCTGTCCTGCTCCACCAAGGCAGTGTGGTCTGTGACCAGGTGGGCAAATCTGATTCAGGGGCTCAGGATCAGAAAGTACTCCCTCCTCAGCTATAGACTACAGTCTTCAACTCTCCTCCCCATCTGCCTTAGTCTCTCTTCATTTCCAAATTCAAAGGCCGTTAGATGTTTGGGATCCCGACTCTCCCCAGATCTTCAGACATGCCACTCGTGGAGAATCAAAGGGGAACACAAGTTGTTTAAATGTAGTCCCTTCCCAGGAAAGGGAAGAGTAGGCTCTGACTACCCACTCTCTCAGGCCAGATGGCTGAGTGAGTGATCAGTTACACTACTGGGTATTCCTTTACAGGAAGGAAACCTTATAAGCAGAAGTAGCTCCCCTTCCCACAAACAAATATATCATCAAACAATTAGCAAGGGACTTCCCTAGTGGTCCCTAGTGGTTAAGAATTTGCCTGCCAATGCAGGGGACACAGGTTCAATCCCCAGTCCAGGAAGATTTCACATATCAAGGAGCACCTAAGCCTGAGCGCCTAGAGCCTTTGCTCCACAACAAGAGAAGCCACCAAAATAAGAAACCCACAAACCACAGCTGGAGAGGACTCCCCGTTCCCTGCAACTAGAGAAAGCCTGCACACAGTAACGAAGACCTAGTGCTCCTGCTCAGTCCCTCAGCCATGCCTGACTCTTCTGCAACCCCATGGACTGCAGCCCACCAGGCTCCTCTGCCCATGGAAGCTTACAGGCAAGAAATACTGGACTGGGTTGCCATTTCCTACTCCAGGGGATCTTCCTGACCCAGGGGATCGAACCTGCATCTCCTGCATTGGTAGCAGATTTTTTACCACTGAGCCACCTGGGAAGCCCAATGAAGACCTACAGCAGCCAAAAATATAAATAAATAATTTAAAAATTGGCAAGCCTAATAACCAAACCAAAGACTGTGACACAAAAAAGCTTCACCCAATCACAAAAACAATATGCAAATAAGTAAAATAGCTAATTGTATCATACTCATTTCAGTTTCCTACTTTTAATAATGCCCTATAATGATGCCCTTCATGGATCACTGCCTTGTCATGGTGAAGGGGCTTGCATAACTTAGTGAAGCTATGAGCCATGCCATGCAGGGCCACCCAAGATGGACCAGTCACAGTGGAGAGTTCTGACAAAACGTGATCCACTGGAGGAGGGAACGGCAACCACTTGCGTATACTAGGTGTGAGAATCCCATGAACTGTATAAAAAGACAAAACGATGACACCAAAAGATGAGCACCCCCCCACCTCCGAGGTCAGAAGGTGTCCAATATGCTACTGTGGAAGGGAGGAAGACAACTGCTAATAGCTCCAGAAAAATGAAGCGGCTGGGCCAAAGTGGAAATGACACTCACTTGTGGATGTGTCTGAAAGTAAAATCTGATGCTGCAAAGAACCATATTGCGTAGGAACCTGGATAGTTAGGTCCATGAATCAGGATAAACTGGACATGGTCAAGCAGGAGATGGCAAGAGTAAACATGAACACCTTAGGAATCAGTGAACTAAAATGGACAAGAACAGGTGAATTTAATTCAGATGACCATTATGTCTACTATTGTGAGCAAGAATCCCTTAGAAGAAATGGAGTAGCCCTCATAATCAACAAGAGTCCAAAATGAGTACTTGGATGCAATCTCAAAAACGACAGAATGATCTCTGTTCCTTTCCAAGGGAAACCATTCAATATCACAGTAATCCAAGCCTATGCCCCAAACACTGCTGCTAAAGAAGCTGAAGTTAATCAGTTCTATGAAGACCTAGAAGACCTCCTAGAACAAACACCAAAAAAGATGTCCTATTTATCACAGGGGATTGGAATGCTAAAGTAGGGAGTCAAGAGACACACAGAGTAACAGGCAAGTTTGGCCTTGTAGTACAAAATGAAGCAGGGCAAAGGCTAATAGAATTCTGCCAAGAGAACGCACTGGTCATAGCAAACACCCTCTTCCAATAACACAAGAGATGACTCTACACATGGACATCACTAGATGGTCAACACCAAAATCAGATTGATTATTTTCTTTGCAGCCAAAGATGGAGAAGCTCTATACAGTCAGCAAAAACAAGACCAGGAGCTAATTGTGGCTCACATCATCAGCTCCTCATAGCAAAATTCAGGCTTAAACTAAAGAAAGCTGGGGAAACCACTATGCCAGTCAGGTATGACTTAAATCCCCTATGAAATACAGTGGAGGTGACAAATAGATTCAAGGGATTAGATCTAGTAAACAGAGTGCCTGGAGAATTATGGACAAGGTCCATAATACTGCACAGTAGGCAGCAAACAATACCATCCCAAAGAAAAAGAAATGCAAGACGTCAAGAGGCTTTACAAATAGAGAATCAAAAAGCCAGGGAGAAAGGGAAAGGTACATTCTGGAATGCAGAATTCCAGAGAATAGCAAGGAGAGACAAGAAGGCCTTCTGCAATGAACAATGCAAAGAAATAAAGGAAAACAGCAAGAAGGTTAAGACTAGACATCTCTTCCAAGAAAACTGGAAATATCAAAGAAACATTTAATCCAAGATGGGCACAATAAAGGACAGAAATGGCAAAGACCTAATGGAAGCAGAAAAGATCAAGAAGAGATGGAAAGAATACACAAAAGAACTGTGCAAAAAAGACCTTAATGACCCAGATAACTATGACAAAGTGAGAAGTCACGTGGGCCTTAGGAAGCACTGTTGCCAATAAAGCTAGTGGAGGTATGGAATTCCAGTTGAGCTATTTCAAATCTTAAAAGATGGTGCTATTAAAGTGCTATACTCAATATGTCTGCAAATTTGGAAAACCCAGCAGTGGCCACAGGACCGGAAAAGGTTAGTTTTCATTCAAATTCCCAGGAAGGGCAATACTAAAGAATGTTCAAACCACTGGACAATTGCGCTCATCTCCATTGCTACTACGGTCATGCTCAAAATCCTGCATGCTAGGCTTTAGCATTACAAAGAATTTCTAGTTGTCCAAGCTGGGTTTAGAAAAGGTAGAGGAACCAGAGATCAAATTGTCAACATTTGCTGGATCACAGAGAAAGCTCTAATTTCTGATAATAAAAGTATCATTTTCTGAGCCACCTAGGATCAATCTCCGTTTAATTCACTTTCCTTTTCCCCACACTTCAGAGCCAAAGTGGAAGAGAGGGACTGAAAAAGGGTGGGAGGACTGACCTTTCTGAGTAACTTCCATTTAGAAAAAGGAAGGATGGAAACTGGAGGTGTACAGAGCAAGAAGGGGGCAATATTAGAACTTAGGGGTCAGAGAAACCAGGTGTAAGAAGAGGGAAAGAAATTATGTTATCTGGGGTGGGGCGGGGGCATGCGGGACAGTTCCAATCTCAAAAATGTGAAATTTGAAGCAGGGAAAGAACATATTTCTCTAAGGATTAAACTCAAAATTAAAGAATAAAAGGCTGTAAAGAAGAAAAGATTGGAAATACAAAGGAATCCATAAAAATAGGAGCATTAGTTTAAGTCAATCTGGGTTTAATAGTTACACTGTTATTTAGTCACTAAGTCATGTCTGACTGTTCTGCTGACCCCATGCTCACCAGGTTACCATTTTCTTCTCCAGGGGATCATTCCAACCCAGGGATTGAACCCTAGTCTCCTACATTGGCAGGCGGGTTCTTTATCACTGAGCCACCTGGGAAGCCCAATAGTTACGTTATATACTTACAAATTACTTAGCTCTAAATGTGAGTACCTTGAGATTTTCTTCAATTACTGTGTCCTCAAGACACAAGAGGACAAATGAGTCACTGGGGGATTGGGGCCTGTTTGTGATTATGACACACACAAGAGACTCTTCCCTGGTGCCCAGAAAGGGGGCACGATGGAAACCACAACAAACTTTCTGATGGAGGGGACTCCGGGAATTATCCTCAGTTCTTTCCTAATTGTCGGCCCTTACAAGTCCGGCCATACATTAATGTCTGTTGACTCAGATGTTAAAGAATCTGCCTGCAGTGCGGGACACACAGATTCGATCCCTGGGTCATAAAGATCCCTTTGAGAAGGAAGTGGCAACCCACTCCAGTAGTCTGATCTGGAGAATCCCATGGACAGAGGAGCCTGGCGGGCTACAGTCCATGGGGTCACAAAGAGTCTGACACGACTGAGCGACGAACACACACCAATCAGAAATAAACCCTAACATCTTCTGATAACCCTCTGAGATTAACATTGACAAACCCCTATTTCATCTGTGTCACCTCCTTGCTGCTGCTGTAAGTTGCTTCAGCCATGTCCAACTCTGTGCGACCCCATAGACAGAAGCCCACCAGGCTCCCCGTGCCTGGGATTCTCCAGGCAAGAACATTGGAGTGAGTTGCCATTTCCTTCTCCAATGCATGAAAAGTGAAAAGTGAAAGGGAAGTCGCTCAGTCGTGTCCGATTCTTAGCTACCCCATGGACTGCAGCCTACCAGGCTCCTCCATCCATGGGATTTTCCAGGCAAGACTACTGGAGTGGGGTGCCATTGCCTTCTCCTTAGGTGATGTAATTTCCTACTGAAATCTAGGGGGGCGGCTAACCTTTCAGCTGGTCTGTATTTCTCTTTTTCCAAGTTTTAAGGAGCTCTCTCAAAAGTCTAGCATTCTGGAATTTAGTGATCGCGCACAGTTTAACTTTCTTTATGCTTATGATTTTTCAAACAAACTCTTGTCTCTTGTTTTGCCAGACTGGGAGTGTTAATACTTTCACTTGGTGGAGAGTGGTACTGGCCTCTTTGAATATCAACAATCATTCTCTCAACCTTCTCAAAATGCTACTAACATCAAGCATCTGACAGTTTGAACTGAACACATGGGTTCAGTTCAGAGTTTTGTAGAAGAGTAGGGCATCCGAACACTACTACTGGACACGGGGATCACCAAAAAGCAGGCCCCTACTGTATTTTCTTCACCAGCCAGAATGTACCTGACACAGAGCAGCCACTGCACAAACACTTGTGAGGCCAGCGTCACTATGTCAGGCGTGCAGTGATGAACATATATGCATGTGTATACATGTAAGAAATAACACAAAGAAAACTCTAAAAACACTCTCAACACGTCAGTAATTTCCTCTAAGCATCATTAGCCCCTATGCTGTGGAGGAGCTTTTTTATCCCTTTCACATCCACTTCTGGATCTCGCTCCTTTAGCTCCTTTATAATCAGTCTAAAATCTAATAACTACAGCAATGTCTTTTATTTGGGGCTGCTGCATGTGAGATCTGAATCCGCCCATCTGACCGTACCCCTGACACACCCCCTCCCATCACATTTCAGTTTTTTGGTCTTTATCCATTTGGAAAATCGCATGGATGGAGGAGCCTGGTGGGCTACAGTCCATGAGGTCGCTAAGAGTCAGATACAACTGAGCAACTTCACTTTCACTTTTCGCTTTCATGCATTGGAGAAGGAAATGGCAACCCACTCCAGTGTTCTTGCCTGGAGAATCTCAGGGACGGGGGAGCCTGGTGGGCTGCCGTCCATGGGGTCACACAGAGTCGGACACAACTGAAGTGACTTAGCAGCAGCAGCATCCATTTACTGTCTCATTTCTTTCTGCCGCTCTGATCTCATCTCCTCCTCATGCACAGACCTCCTGCTCTGTGTTACTCCTGGTCCACACTCGGAAGCCTGATATTCGAGGCCTGTGACCACAGCCTTGTAATCTCACCTCCCAGGCCTCCCTCACGCCACTCTCTGCTCTGGACTGACCACCTCTTCAGCAGCCCCCAAACATACCTCATCCCTTTCCCTTGGTACCGGTTTCCTACATCCTACACGGCCCTCAGAGTCCAGTTTCAGTGCTTTCTACTCACTCAGTGGCCTGCAACAGGGCTGCGGGAGGGCAAGGCCCCCAGCACTGCGCTGGGTGGAACACATGAAGCTTTACAGCACGAGGCAAAGCTACTGAGGTTTTTGGGTTGAAAATCATAAAGGAGAAGACACCCTGCCTTTACCTTTTTGCCTTGCGTGTTCTCTCTGGTTATTACTCCATTAGTACAGACACAGGTTATTTACTTACTTTTTCAGCTGAACAAAGTTGCTTTCAAAAAATATCTCATGACTTACAGCTACCAGTTCCAAAGGCTGGTGTAATCAAACAATGCTACCTGTGGCCAGATCTGTTCAGTTGAATATGCACAGGAGTGAGCTAACAAAAGGCCAGGCAGTACGACACACTCACTAGAGATTTTCATCTGTTCTTATAGTGAAGTCAAGTTGCTTACATTTTCTCATCCAGATGATACAAAACAGCTTTTCTTTGTCTTAATTAAACACAGGGAATGCCCAGTCCAGAAAATTCTGCAAATGAAATGGCCTAAAACGATATCTCCCTTCCCCCACACCTGTAAACATACACACACGTAATGGCAGTGCACAGGGACACGCATGCTCCCCGGGAGGAGCACGTTCTCAGGTGGTGGCAATAACGGGCCCCACTTTCTCCTGCTGGACGGGGACATGAGTGCTGACGAGGCTCCAGGGAGAGGCCTCGGGCTGTGTAGTCCCCACACCCCTAAGCCAGATGCCAGGCAGCTGGAGAGGAAGACTGTGGAGACAGTGCCTGGTGAGGGCTGGGGGGCGGTGTGGACAGAGTCACTACACCCTAGAGGGCTGCATTCCCACCTGGAGGGATACTGGATGGCTGCAAAAGAAAGGGGCATCTGTCCTAGTGAGTCAGTTTGCACTTGAGGAGGCTGAAGCAAGCGCAGAGGGAAAGGAGAGGAACGTGGGGAGACGTGTACCGCACTGACTGGCATGCCAGAGGTCCTCGCTCTGCATCTGAAGTATTTTGGGTCATGGGTATGTGTGTGTGCTTAATCACTTCAGTTGTGTTCGACTCTGCAATCCTACGGACCACTGTCCACCAGGCTTCTCTGTCCAGGGGATTCTCCAGGCA
The DNA here is from genome assembly GCA_006408695.1 of Aepyceros melampus. Lineage (NCBI taxonomy): Eukaryota > Metazoa > Chordata > Mammalia > Artiodactyla > Bovidae > Aepyceros > Aepyceros melampus. Next base: position 516,266 of record SJXQ01007548.1, read on the forward strand.
AGAATACTGGAGTGGATTGCCATTTCCTCCTCCAGGGGATCTTCCTGACCCAAGGATCAAATCCACATCTCTTATGTCTCCTGCCTTGGCAGGCAGGTTTTTTTGTTTGTTTGTTTTTTTGTTTTTTACCACTAGTGCCACCTGGGAAGCCTATTCTCCTTTATACCAACTGATTTTATTTGTATATTTTTATTATACATTACAGTAATCCAAGTCTATGGTCCCGACCACTGAGGCTGAAGTTGATTGGTTCTATGAAGACCTACAACACTTTCTAGAATGCCAAAAACAAGATCTCCTTTTCATTATAGGGGATTGGAATTCAAAAGTAGAAAGTCAAGAGATACCTGGAGTAATTGGCAAATTTGGCCTTGGAGTACAAAATGAAGCAGGGCAAAGGTAACAGAGTTTTGACAAGAGAACACACTGTTCATAGCAAATAGCCTCTTCCACCAACACAAGAGATGACTCTACACATGAACATCACCAGATGGTCAATACTGAAATCAGAATGATTATATTTCTTGCAGCCAAAGATGGAGAAGGTCTATAGAGTCAGTAAAATCAAGATCCGAAGCTGACTACGGCTCAGATCATGAACTGCTTATTGCAAAATTCAGACTTAAATTGAAGAAAGCAGGGAAAACCACTAGACCATTCAGGTATGACCTAAATCAAATCCCTTATTCAGTGGAGGTGAATAGATTCAAGGGATTAGATCTGGTAGACAGAGTGCCTGAAGAACTATGAATGGAGGTTCATAACATTGTACAGAAGCCAGTGACAAAGACCATCCCCAAGAGAAAGAAGTGCAAGAAGGCAAAGTGGTTGTCTGAGGAGGCTTTACAAATGGCTTAGGAAAGAAGAGAAGTGACAGAGAAGGAAGAAAGAAAAAGATATACCCAACTGAATGTAGAATTCCAAAGAATAGCAAGAAGAGATAAGAAGGCCTTCTTAAATGAACAATGCAAAGAAACAGAGAACAACAGAATGGGAAAGACTAGAGATCTCTGCAAGAAAATTGGAGATATCAAGGGAACATTTCATGCAAAGATGGGCATGATAAAGGACAGAAATGGTAAGGACCTAACAGAAGCAGAAGAAATTAAGAAGAGGTGGCAAGAACATAATGAAGAACTACATGAAAAAGGTATTGATGACTTGGATAACCACAATGGTGTGGTCACTCACCTAAATCCAGACATCCTTAAGTGTGAAGTCAAATGGGCCTTAAGAAGCATTACTACGAATAAAGCTAGTGGAGTTGATAGAATTCTAGTTCAGTGATTTCAAATCCTAAAAGATGATGTTCTTCAAGTGCTGCACTCAATATGCCAACAAATTCTGAAAACTCAGCAGTGGCCACAGGACTGGAAAAGGTCAGTTTTCATTCCAATCCCAAAGAAGGGCAAGGCCAAAGAAGTTCAAACTACTGTACGACTGCACACTTTCCACATGCTAGCAAGATCATGCTCAAAATGCTTCAAGTTAGGCTTCAGCAGTATATGAACCAAGAACTTCTAGATGTACCAGCTTGGTTTAGAAAAGGCAGAGGAACCAGAAATCAAATTGCCAGCATTCATTGGATCATGGAGAAAGCAACCGAGTTCCAGAAAAATAAGTACTTTTGCTTCATTGACTGTACTAAAACCACTGACTGTGTGGATCACAACAAACTGTAGCAAATTCTTAATGAAACAGGAATACCAAGCCACCTTATCTGTCTCCTGAGAAGCCTGTATACAGGTCAAGAAGCAACGTTTAGAACTAGACACAGAACAGACTGGTTCAAAGTTGGGAAAGGAGTACAACATGGCTGTATATTGTCATCCTGCTTATTTAACTTCTATGCAGAATACATCCTGTAGAATGCTGGGCTGGATGACTCACACACTGGAATCAAGGTTTCTGGGAGAAATATCAATAACCTCAGATATACAGATGATACCACTCTAATGGCAGAAAATGAAGAGGAACTAAAGAGCAGTGAGCAAACTCTGGGAAATAGATAGCATCATCAGACTCCATGGACATGAATGTGAGAAGACTCTGGGAGATACAGGAAGCCTGCGTGCTGCAGTCCATGGGGTCACAAAGAGTCAGATACAATTTAGTGACTGAGCAACAATAATTATATATAATACATTTCTACACTTATTTCTAAATTTATAAATTATATATAAATGTATGTACATATATACAGTTGCCCTCGTATATTTCACATTTGCAGATTCAGTCAACCATAGATGGTACACTGTATCCACGAATACAAGGACCAAGTATGCAACCTGACCACCTGTGGACTTTGGTATCTGGAGCAGGTCCTGGATTCAATCCTCTGCAGATACTGAGGGTCAACTATATACTTATGAAAGAGCTTTCTAAAACAAGAATTCTAGAAGCTTTTATGTAAAAATTAAAAGCAGAGTACCTCAAGAGAAGAAGCTTGAGAATTTGAGGTATATTTTCACCACAGGATATTATGCTGCCAATAAAAAGAATAAAATAAGTCTATAGAGTTTTTACTATGTATTGTTAAATGAAAAAAGAGATGTGAATAGCATATTCCATTTTTGAAAACCTATGGGTGTATTAAAAGGCGCTGAGCACATGTGTCATGTGGACCGGGAGGAGAAACAAGGAGGAAAGAGGGTGATGCAAAATAAGCAAAAGCAACTGTTAGAATTTCGAAGAAGCTCATGATCAAAAGCAAAAACTATACATATGTAAGTATATATAATACATATGCATGTAAAATGCACAGAAGAGTGGTTATTAAATGTTGGAGGTACATTAGTTCCGGGTGAAAATACTTCAGGTGATTTTTGCACTCTTACTTTTTGCATTTTAACAAGAAACATAATTATATAACCAAAATAACTATTTTCACTGAGGGAAAGTTTGACTAACTCAATAACACTGTCAGTATGAAAATGTTTCTTATTTAAGTCTTCCTAGTCAAAAGATAGCACATCCAGTAGAATTTTTAATCATTCATAACAGAAGGAGGTTTTCACAGTCTTTTTCAAAATGGAGACAGACCACAAAGTCCACAATTAATAACATCTTAAAGGCAGGAGATAAAACTAATTTTTAACATGCCTTCCTGAAGGCTTCAAGCACTCAGTCCTTATCAATCCCTATTAATTGACAAGGACATTTCAAACCTCATAAATTATTACATCAAAGACACTATTAATTGATATTCAAATGTTATTAAAGAGTACAGTCTCATCTAAAGAATGGAGACCTCAGCTCCAATGAAAGTAATTCAACTATGAGATTTAATCTGCTACAAAATTAATAAAACTGTAACACATACACATTTTTTTCTTCCTGCCCTGGTCATTCTAAATGGATCTGGCTTTGCTACCATCATTCCTGTAGTCTCTGGCCTATGTGTCATCTACATATCCCCTCAACAGCTGTCCACTCAGTGTCATTAACTTCTGATCTTTATTGCAGAAAAAGATGCATGACAGGAGCTACCAATCATCATGAGCAATCTCCAGCCTAGACCTGGCTTCAAAACTCTCAAGAGTTAGGGGCTTCTCCGGTGGCTCAGTAGTAAAGAATCCACCTGCTAATGTAGGAGACATGGGTTCAATCCCTGATTTGGGAGGATCCCACATGCCACAGAGCAACTAGGTCTGTGCATGTGCTGCAACTACTGAGCCTGTGCTCTAGAACCCTGGAACCACAACTATTGAGCCCTCATGCCCTAGAGCTCGTGTTCTACAACATGAGAGACCTCTGCAATGGAGAGTAGCCTCTACACATCACAACTAGAGAAAAGCCCACGCAGCAACCAAGACCGAGCAGTCAAAAATAACAACAAATAAAGAAAATTATTAAAAAGAAACTCTAAAAGTTCAAACTTTGCCTGTTAAAGTTCTGATTATAACATGCAGTTGAAGAGGTGCTAAGTATTCATTCTTCAGGCCTGCTCTCTCTGCAGGGTAGCAGCAATAGTTGTCCACATGCTGGAGACAACTGCATGTAAAAAGCCACAGAATAGCCTTTCCAGAGGAAACAGGCACACACAGGGCGGAGGTGGGGCTGGGACTGCCGCCCTGATTCCCGAGGCCAAGCACTCCCACCTGGCTGTGGATAACAGCCCACCTGTTACACCCACCTGGCAGGTAAGTGATACTAGATAACATGAAAACTAATTTTACAAGTCTAACACTTTCAAGTAAAATACTTACTTGGACTAACAAGTGGCCTGAATTAGGCAAACATGTCCCAGATTTCTTGGTGTTCTCGTTTACTTGCTTTATCAGATTCATCAATATCTCAACAGCACCTTTGTTGATCATTTCATGAAGAAATTCTGGATTTCCAGAAATGAATTTGATGGTCCCCATGCAGTACAGGAAAGCTTCAGTGTTAGCTTGCAGGTCTTCACTTCTCAGGACCTCCAATAACGATTCTGTCAAAAAGATGAATTATTACAAATGTATTAGTAGAACTGCTGGAGAGAGATTAAGCACTTGTATGTGAACATCAAATACGATTTGTAAAATGTTAGCCAAGATCCATGTTCAAATGTTTGTTAAGAGTTACTCATAAGGCATAAAGAGGAAAGCTTATGAGACAAATCTCATAAGCAAAAGACAAATCTCTGAGACAAATCTCTGACAGTAAAAGATGGGATTGTTAATACGTAAATAAGAAACTGTTCTTTTAACTGAATGCCATTTCTAACCTCTTATTAATATTGGCTAACCTTTATTTTCGGTTACAAACAGTTTATTACAGAATAACTAATAATTAAAGTAATTCAAGAGTTAAATTTCAACAAACCTTTAAGAATATACTGGCTTCTGTATGAATAGGAAGTTAATCAAGATAGGAACTTTAAAAAATATCTCAACCATAGAAAAGGATGCTTCAAATATAACATCTGCCCTTTCCTAAGACAACTTAAGAACATCCATCCAAATAACATACAAGTACTAGCTTTTAGGATAATCCAGGCAGCTCTGATAAGGTTAATTATGCCTATCTCACATTAATTTTTCTTAATCAGTGTGATTATCTGTCAGAATCTTTATTTTTAATCTATTATTCTCAACAAGCTGATTCAGCATTATACATTTCTTTTCAGTACTGGCTTTGTTCCTGTCTGCTGGGATTTAAAAAAAAAAAAAAAAAGATCATTTATCCTTAACAAAGGACTTAGAGTATTTTCCATGCTGTTGCCTTAGATCAACAGTACTAATTCATAAACAATTTCTGTTTAGGTAACTATTTAAGCATCTTAATTATTTAAGGAGATATAAAGAATTATATATTGTTAGCTAGGTAGTTAGGATGTATTACAATACCTACCCACATATTTGAAACATTTGACACACTTTGATGTAGATTTTCTACAACAGTTATATATGTCTTCCAAGTTAATTATCCCTACCATATCAAAAGATCAAAACTGTCAGTTATGTCAAGTGCTATTAAATGTAATTTTTTTAGTAGATCCAAGACCAGGAAATAAATTTTTAAATACGAACACTTTGTAAAGTAAAATATTGTTACTACAGGCATTTAAAAAATAGCAGGGTATCCTCCTAGGCGCCAAAGTATACATTAAGTGAAACATGGAAAACACAAGAGAAGGACAGAGAAAAAACAGGCATTACCTAACTTCTGCATATGATAAGAAAGTAAAATATTCCAGCTACCATTAATTATAACTTTGCTCTCCAAACTTTTCATTCATATTCAAGTGTAACATTTGCTCAATGGTAGTACTGAATAATACTCACCCAGAATGCTGTCATTTCGAATCAGAGAATCATTCTTCTCACTTCTGCTAATTTTAAATATAAGTTTGCAAACATTAAGAAGATTCTTTCCACTCACTTTAAGCTGCAGAGAAAGAAGTCACATTACCATTGCAGAAGGAAATAAAGACACGCTGTAATTTTTCAACATGAACATCTGATTTAGAAAGTGCAGCAAGAGTGTATCTAAAACATAAAAAGAAGGTCTAAAGAAATCAACTTTCAAAAGTTTTGGCCACATATTTGCCAACTACGGTATCTAATTAACTCACTTATAGTAAATACAATATAAATGATATTTAGAGTAAGCACATTTTAATGATAAGCATTTATTTCATAAAGCCTTGTGCTTATATGTGAAATTATTACTTTTTAAAGAATGAGGAAAAAGAAAGGGCTATGTTGATAAATTTAATTAAATGGAATAACTACTTTTCAAAATAAAGGAAGATGAATACTAACATTTCAGATTAAACTAACCTAGAAAAGAACACATCGTGGAGGTGAAGGAGAGAAAAGAAAGCGGAAAAGTAAAATTCTGTTTATCATTTGTATAAAATAAAATGAAACAGTAATACTTTTGATTAGATAATACACATGTATTTATTATTTAAGCCTATTTCTGAAATGCTTTGAGATAATCACAAGTAACATTCAAAGGTTAAAATTACCTTCTAAATCAGAGAAAAATATTCAAGTAAATAAAGCAATAAGGAAGTACACTCTTAAAAAAATAGTCTAGGAGGCTGAGCCAAATGGTTGAAATGAGCTGCATACTTATATAAAGTAGTAAAAATTAAAATTAAAAATCCTAAATGTCCACTATTTGGGAACAGTTTAATAAACTGGAACATCAATACAATTCATGTTAAGCAGTCACAAAAGTATAATTGAACACTATGCATAAAAAGACATCTATAATCTACTGTAAGATGGAAATACTATGCACCTTCATTGCAAGAATGTAAAATATGTTTGTAGGAATGAGGTCATCTGAACAAACATATCTGTATGAAAAAGATGACATATGGTTCATTATTTTATCATTAAAAAGTATCCTTACAATTATCTTCAACATTGTTTACTAATAAGTCTTCACTTAGTAAAAAAGACAAAGATAATGGAATTTGTCATTCTGTGTTTGATTCACAAATATTAATGAGCTCTTGTCTACCAGGCACTGTGCTGTTCCCTGTTGTTGTTCAGTCACTAAGTCGTCTCCGACTCTGCGACTCCATGGACTGTAGCCCACCAGGCTCCTCTTTCATGGGATTCTCCAGGCAACAATACTGGAGTGGGTTGCCATTTCCTTCTCCAGCTGTTCCCTGTAGGAAATACCAAAGTGAGTGTGGCTGGCTCTGAGCTGGAGAGGAAGGGAGAGGTGAGTACTGTCCATGAAGCATTATCCATTATCTGCCTGCCCCCCTGCTCTGGCCCTTTTCATGACATCTCATAGCTAACCCTGCAGATTAGGTTTACTTGTTTCATTTTGCAATCGCAGAGTCTGCTCCTCAGACGGGTCATGTCATCTCATTTCAGTATCAGCTGAGTATGTGTTAGAAATGCATGATCTCAGGTCCCAGAAGCCCTACTGAACCAGAATGTGCCTTTTACAACTTTGCCACGGGGTTGAGTGCACATTCAAGTCTGAGAAGCTCTGTTGTGGAAGCCTCATTAACTGTCACATGGGCAGAATGGAAATTTCCTCTGTTCTCAGGATGAAAAGAGGAAATGGAAACTTAAAAAAAAAAATTTTTTTTTAATGATTGTATTTTTAAATTGTTTAAACCTTCCCCCCCCCAAAAAAAAAGTGACTAGAGAGAAAAAAAATCTGTATCAAGGGAAATATATTGCCCTTTAATATCTGGGAATATACTTTAATCTGCTGGCAATCTTCCACTACATTATGAGCCTTTGAGGTCAAAACTATGGTTGATTACTCTTTCTGTGTGTGGAAGGTACCCTGTGCTATGTATTCAATCAAATTTGTTGAATAAATGAATGAATACAACTAACCTCACTCCCAAGTCTTACATTTTTAGTACAAAGTGGCAGAGGACAAATAAACAAAAACACCTAGTATCAGAGTTTTCATTAAAAAAAAAAAATCCCAACAAACCAACATTTCCAGGCCTGCTGTAAGGTTAGTTTACATTCAAAGCAAATTACTATACCTTCTCTTTTGGTAACTGTAAAATTATGATTTTGAGACACAAAAAGACAGTAAAACATTGTATGTGAGGAATGTAAACTACTCTGTGTAAAACAGCACTTCCTCCCAAAGCGGGCCATTCCCTTTACTCTGCTTTATTTTCTTCTCACAGTGCCCATCAGCCCCGTTGGCACTTCAAGTGTTTACTCTCTGTCTCTGCTGCTACATGGTTGGCCTGGAGGGCAGAGGTTATTTTATTCATTTTATTCCCAGTGTCAAGCATCTCTGGTGTCCAGTGGGTTCCTGCAGTGGGGCAGTTTACTTTTATGTTAAACATAGTAGTTTACTTGATTTAAAGCAAATTTGGAAAATTAAAGGGAAGTTTAAAAATCACCCATAATACTGCCACTATATATAATCACTGCTGACTTTTCTGTTTTCCCCCTTGTATATATAGGGTGCTAGATTGTCTTCCTTTTTCGAATATAGTTGCATTCACACATTGCATATATGTCTGTACTCTTTAAAAAACAAAGTCATAAAATAGGCAGATACAATTTTGTAAGTTTTTCTGATACAAAAGTTAAAATGAAAGTGGCTGTCTGGCAAAGCCCCACTTAACCAAAAATGCAAGAAACTGAACTAACAGTATACTCATTAGATTTTTTAAAACTACAAATAACTTCACATGTTTGAATTATAATAGTCAATATTAGCAGAAAGAAGAGGCTATTACAAAATTTTAGTACTATTTATCTTCAGCTTTTTTGTCAAATTTTTCTTTCAACAGCTTTTTATGATGTCTTTTAATTTACATAGAACCAAGGTCTAAGGGAAGCAATGCCTTGCCCGCAGCATTATAGAAGATTCTGGTGGCAGATGGGAAGTTGGACTTGTTAGCCTTGAAGGTTGTTCCTGACCTTGAGGTTCCAGAGTCAAGCAGAAGGGACGGCCTCCCCGCCTCTGCACTCTGGACTGTAGCCTGGAGGAGTCTTGCCCCTGATTCAGCAAGGCGGTCAGTGTCACGGAAAGGGCTTTATCTAAACATGTTTCATTCAGAATCTGTTCACTGCCTGGCAGATCACTTATCCTTCTGCCCTAAAGTAGTTAAATTGTGCCATGCATATAATTAATTTGAATGGCACCTTTAATAACCAAGATGATATTTTTCTCTGCAGAGTATTAACAAATTCATGGCATTTTCTTTCTTTCTTTCTCTATTTATTTTTGGCTTGCTACAGAGCACAATGTCTCAGATCCTGATGAGAGATCAAGGCAGTCCCTGGGCAGCTGGCCGCTTGGGTCCTGCCCAGGGCAGCTATACCAAGAGAGCCTTCCAGTCTCACACTGGGGCTCTCCCGGGCCAGGAGGGGCCCCAAATCCAGGATCAGAGAAGAAACTGGGCAGGCATGCAGTCACCTTTTCATCTCTACTTATAACTTCTGACTGTACATTTTTTTCCCTGTGCCTCTTCTTTCTCACTAAAGCTTACTGATCAATTATCACCAATGAGAGGGGATTAAACTACTACTAAAATCACTATTTCAAAGAAATGTTGCTTTCTGCATCACATATAATAGCACCGTTTTTACAAAGAGGGTGAACAGTTTAGGGTGGCAGCTAAATAAGAATGTACCCCCTCCAAAACTGCAGAGAATATTGAGGACTTTATGAAAGACTTCAAAATAGGGAACAGTGGGCAGCCTCACTAAGCCATCACTAAGTACCAACGCTCACCTTCGCTTTGTACTCTAAGACTTTAAATTATATGAATTATGAGTTTTAACATAATAGCTTTTATTTTTCTGAAACCAGGTAAACAAAGCTTCATTCATTTGTTTTAGCGGCTCTCTTAGAACATTCTATAATAATTGTGTCTTATCTTTTGGTTCCAACTGTTTATGGCTGTGACCACAAAGGGCTGCACTCACACAATGATATCATTTTGTTTGAGACAGAGTCTCTATAGAGTTTTATTTGGTGTCTGGCCTTTTCTCTAACACCTCACAGAAGCTTTCTATGACCACCTTTCCGTGACCACAAAGCAGCTGGTTCTCTGTTTCACGCGGCCTCATAAAGCACCTGGCCACTATGTCCACAGCCCAAGTTGTCTGAAGTTATTTATTAAACCATATGACAGAAGCACCAAGCGCCCAACAGAAACCATAGGGCAGAAACCACAGTCTGCACTCTCTGATACTGATCTCCAGTCAAGTTACTTGACTTTCTGTTTTGAATGTGTTTGCCTATTTTTAAGAGGAAAAAAAAAAACCTTGCCACAATCCACGTGTGAGCATTTTATTTGTTTGAACATTTTCTCTGTACTCAGCTTTATTTCCTTGGTACTTTCTGGTTAAATTCTGGGATGTTAGTTCACCACCTCAATTCTGTTTTCAAGATTCTAAATGAACACATTGCATTTCTAATCTTCTTTGTAATGTTTTACAAGCATTTAACAGAACTTGTATGTGCTACAGTCTACGAGACCAGAGAAAAGAAAAAACTTACTGCTAGAATAATTTTTGAAAGTTTAAGGCTCAGCAAGTCCGAGCCAACATCAACTAGTTTATACAGGGTCTTCAGGAGAACACTTCTTCTCTTAAATTTATTTCCAAGCATGTTTCCTTCCTCTAAAGCATGATGAAGTTGTGTGCAAGCAGCACAGACCATTTCAATGTTTTCTCTGTTGGGGCAAAGAGAGGAAAGCAGAACTTACTCACTGAGGTCAAGTTTTCAAGTATGTCAAACACAGACAGTGTATGCAAAACCCCATAATTACCTCCCTGAACATCTTCCAATTCCTGAACTATGTTGTTTTCTTCCTCTTTTCATTTCCATCTATCTGATTTTTTTTTTTCTATTTTGTTGCTCCATTTCCTACCATGTTGACTTCTTTACTAATCAGTTAGCTTATCTAGAACACACAGTCTTTCAGGGAGTGTACTGAGGAGGGGAACTCCCGATTTCACGGGCTCTCCTTTATTCCTGCTGCCCGCCACCCACCAGGGCTCTGCTCAGGGCCCTGGAAGCTTCTGCTTTGCATCTCCACCTTCACCCCTCTGTCACACAGTTCCAAGAGCCCAGAATGTCCTCCTTACCTTCATCCCTACTCATTTTGGTCCCTCAAGGCCCTGTTTATGTTCTGGCTCGTCCAGAAAAGGTACACAATGCCACATTCAACAAATACTATTATTTTTCACACACATATATATATGCTGTTCATTTTGTATGCTAATAAGGTTATGCTCAAAATCCTTCAAGCTAGGGTTCAGCAGTATGTGAACCGAGAACTTCCAGATGTACAAGATGGGTTTAGAAAAGACAGAAGAACCAGAGATCAAATTGCCAGCATTTGTTGGATCACAGAGAAAGCAAGAGAATTCTACTTCTGCTTCATTGACTACACTAAAGCCTTTGACTGTGTGGAAAATTATTAAAGAGATGGGAATATCAGACCCCCTTACCTGTCTCCTGAGAAACCTGTAGGTGGGTCAAGAAGCAACAGTTAGAACTGGACATGGAACAACTGACAGGTTCAAAATTGGGAAAGGAGTACATCAAGGCTGTATTCATCACACTGCTTATTTAACTTACATGCAGAGTAATGATGTGAAATGCCGGACTGGATGAATCACAAGCTGGAATCAAGATTGCTGGGAGAAATATCAACAACCTCAGATATGCAGATGATACCACTCTAATGGAGAAAGCAAAGAGGACCTAAAGAGCATCTTGATGAAGGTGAACAAGGAGAGTGAAAAAGCTGGCTGAAAACTCAACATTCAAAAACTTAAGATCATGGCACCTGGTCCCATCACTTCATGTAAAATAGATGTGGGAAAAGTGGAAACAGTGACAGATTTTATTTTCTTGGGCTCCCAAATCACTGCAGATGGTGATCATAGCCATGAAATTAAAAGATGCTTGCTCCTTGGAAGAAAAGGTGTGACAACTTTAGACAGCATATTAAAAAGCAGAGATATCACTTTGTTGACAAAGGTCCATACAGTCAAAGTTTGGTTTTTCCAGTAGTCATGTATGGATGTGAGAGTTGGACCCTAAAGAAGGCTGAACACCAAAGAATTGATGCTTTTGAATTGTGGTGCTGGAGAAGACTCTTGAGAGTCCCTTAGACTACAAGATCCCATCAGTCAATCCTAAAGGAAATCAGTCCTGAATATTCATTGGAAGGACTGATGCTGAAGCTGAAATTCCAGTACTTTGGCCACCTGATTCAAAGAGCTGACTCATTGGAAAAGATCCTGATGCTGGGAAAGATTGAAGGCAAAAGCATAAGAGGGCACCAGAGGATGAGATGATTAGATAGAATCACCAATTCAATGGACAATCTGGGCAAACTCTGGGAGATAGTGAAGGATAGGGAAGCCTGATGTGCTATATAGTTCATGGGGTCACAAAGAGTCAGATATGACTTAGCAACTGAACAACAACAACAAATGCATGCTGTGTTACATGCCCAGTGCCCTCAGAGATATGCTGAGTAGGAACCGTGTCTTAGGCATCTTTGTACCGACAGTGCACAGTACAGGGAGAACACTGTATTGACAGCCTGTAACACAGTTTAATGCAGATTCACTTTCTATTGATAATATGCCTATTGATGAAAACAATGATCAATATCTTCCTATGAGAATAATGCTCATTATTTGAGAAAAGAAGGCGCAAGTGGAACAAAATCTCAAAATGTCACCTTGTCCACCATTATTGGAGGTGAGTATTAGCAACTTAAGTTATATGAAAGTTGCTCGGTCACGCCCGACTCTTTGCGACCCCATGGACTATACAGTAAGGCCATGGAATTTTCCAGGCCAGAATACCGGAGTGGGTAGTCTTTCTCTTCTGCAGAGGATCTTCCCAACTCAGGGATCCAACCAAGGTCTCCCACATTGCAGGCAGATTCTTTACGAGCTGAACCACAAGGGAAGCCCAAGAATACTGGAGTGGATAGCCTATCCCTTCTCCAGGGGATCTTCCCGACCCAGGAATCATACCAGGGTCCCCAACATTGCAGGCGGAATCTTTACCAATGGAGCTATCAGGGAAGCATCAAGTTTTAGCAGAGAAGATAATAAAAAAGTAGACTTTAGTTAGGAAGCAGGGGAGCGCTTCATTTTATAATTAGAATTCTGAGGAAAACGATCTTTGAATGTGGTAGCCATACTTAAAGTCATACATAGAAGAAAAGCTGCACACAAAATAGCACATGAGGGGAAATGCAAGCATCCAAGGCACAAGACGCCCCGCTGAAAACTGTTCTGATAGATTTCGTCACAAAATTTAAAAGTAGGAAACCAATCTTAAATAAATACCATAATGTGCTCTTGAAAGCCCGCATAGAGGAAGTGTGCGCCTGCAGAAGGAAATGACTCAGGCCATTTTTAGCTCTTTTCAACAATAACATCTAAGAAAAAATTTTAAACCTCAATAGCTAAGTAACCTTCCATGCCTTTCAGTTAAGCACTTAAATAAAATGAATTGATGGGAAATGACTGAGACTAACTTTAAATAAAAGGAAAAAAACTGAATTCTATTGTAAGAAAAATACTTTTGTTTTGTTGTTTCATTCTTCTGTTACTGGCAGTTTCTTCACAAACCCCAGTTCCAGGCTGCAGGCTACTCTGTGGCAGCGGGTAGACGTCAAGGTATTTTTTCTAATACTTCCCTCCACACACTCTTCAGCCTGCTGGGTTCTACTCGAGAGTAGCTGTTTTAGCTTAAAAGAAATTAAAAGGAAGGCACCAGGGTCAAATTCTAAACTACTTATCAAAATACCTCTTTCTACTGGTTGGTTTGTTATATCTGCCAGGTAGGCTCAAAAAGACAGCTTGAACCTAAAAGCAATCAAGATCCTCAAGGGACTAAAGCTAGTGGGTAGAAGTCTGATGAATAACAGAAAGCAAGGTAGACTCTGCAGTAACTTTTCCCCGTAGGAGACTTATTAATTACAAAGGGAAAAATAGTAACTTTACATTGAAAAACCATGCAGACCCCACCTTCCCCAAGTGATCGAAGTCCACATCACCAGTAATGGACCAACTCAGCATCCTGTGCCTCTTGATAATGATGTACCCAGGAAGGACACAGCACCACTCAGGCTACACGCCTGCCCAAGCACCCAACCACCATCAGATGGGGGGAGAGTACCAGACGAACTCAATGTGTGGGGGCAGTCTATGCAGTGACTGGCCTGTGCCCAAGTGCATCAAGATCATGAAAGGGATGCGACAAGTAACTGTATTCAGGATATTCCTTTCCCATGAACAAAATTATTAGGATAACTGGCAAAGCCTAAATTGGGTTTGCATAGTGTTATATGGTGATTTCCAGATATGTAATAGAATGCCCTTATTTCTAAAACTACATGCCAGGGTACTTAGGAATACAGGGTGTCATAATGGCAACTTGTTCTCAAATGGTTTGAAAAATGGGAAAAATGTGTGTGTGTTGAGTAGGGGGTGTATAGAGAAAAAGAGAGTGAGAGGGAGGAAGGGGGAGAAAGAATTATGAAGCAAATATGGTAAAATGTTAGTATTTTTGGAATCTGGGGGAAGAATATACAGGATTTCTTTGCACTATTCTTGCAAGTTTTCTGTAAGTCTGAAATTATGTCACAAAAAAAGTAGGAAAAAAAGGAGAGAGAAAGAAAAAGGAATCTCAAAGGGTCAAGTAACCTGTGTTGGTTTGAATTCACAGATGTAGAACCCGCGGGTATGGAGGGCCAGCTATACAATACCATTTTATACACAGGATTGCGTATCCATAGATTTTGGTTTTCTCAGGGGTCCTAGAACCAATACCCTGTGGCAAAACTGCCACTGTTTGCTGTTTTTCAATTTGTCTATGAAAGAGATACCATTCTTCAGTGTTTAATCATCCCCTGAGAAGGGAGATTCATCTACATTTCGAATGCTAAACTCCTCAATTTTCTCTGTGGTGACAGAGCCCTCAGAACCCTCTTAAAATCCTTCCACCTGAAGACCTCCTCCAAGACAGGCCTCTGTGCTGCTCGTCACCTGCCCTGCTGTGCTTTCTTCTTTACCACCAAGCACCCGCAGAGAGCCCAGGATGGGTAGGCCATTCGAACCTTCAAGGAAGCAGGTCTTTTGCACGGCTTTCTTGGTGGGCTGGTGGCCAGGACTCATTTACCCTGCTTCTCCTAGGGTTTCTTCCTGTGGCTACCCATGCTGGTTTGCTCATCCAAGGGGCGCTGGTTCCACAGTTGCTAGTGAGGGCCTCATGCATGCTGTGGGCCAGGACTGCAGCTCCAGGGGAGCCCATTTCAACTTCAGAAGTGGAATCCCTAAAGAGCGGCAAAGGGGTAGAAAGCAGGAGCAGGGGCGTTTTCCTGCCAAGCTTTCCACAGGTCACCTTGGCAGAGGCCCATGGGTTGCAGGCCTTCACTGCTAGGGCGTTCCAGAGTTCAAGGGCAGGGCACATCCAAGCCCACTTCTCTGAGTGGTATCCCCGACAACCATTTTCAACCTTTGGAAAACTGGATATACAGCCTTCCCTCAGGAGCCACAGAGCATTGGTTCTAGGACCTCTGAGTATACCAAAATCAGTGGATGTGCAAGCCCTGTGTGTAAAATAACCCTCCACATCCGTGAGTTCTACATCTGCGAATTCAAACCAACAGAGACTAAAGTTCCATTTATAGCTGGTTGAATCCGTGGATGTGCAGCCTGAAGCTATGGAGGGCCAACTGTATACGCTTGGATCTAGAAAACCATGGGCATACCTGCCAAGGATGTCAGTCTATGAGACTTAGCCATGTTTCAGAGGACTGAAATCTGTTTTGATTCTGCACTGTTATTCATGAACTACCACTCCAGAGAGCTCAAACCGGCATTTACTTGTGCAGAAGTAGTGGTAATTTATATTCTAAAGGGACTTTTAGAAGTAGGTTCTCTTGCAGTATTTAAAGTATAATTTTAAAATTAGGTTTACATGTAATATTGAATACATACATTACTGGGTAAATAGATGATTTCACTTGTTTCTGAACAAGTTCACAGAAATGACAAAGTACACTGAAAATATCAGGGCAATGGGGAACATATAAATAACTGCAGATATTTTCGAGCTAAAGCGACTTTTTTTTTTTTTTTTACCTTTTTCTAAGTCATGCAAAATGGGTACAATCCTTGTATTCCAAAATACTTCATCTACTTCTATTTCTGTATTCTTTTCTTGCAAGTCAGCTTTTGAGCCTGCAAGAGAAAAACAGAACAAGAGAAAGAGCCGTGAAAAAGGAGTTACAACTAGAGCACTGCCAATGAGACTTCGTTATCCACCCCTAAAATTAATAAACTCTGGAATTACATTACACTTTGCCCCTCCAGCCCAACTAATTCTAATGAGAATTACATGTCTCCTAATCAAATTAAACTCAGTAAAGATCATGTAAAGAAATCAAAACTTTAAACTCTGATTGGGACATTGCATAAAGTCTTCAGCTTTGTGAGTGTTGAAATTACTGTCAGTGAGGCACTCTGGAGTTCTGGCTTGTTTCTGCTTGTTTGTTTTTTCTTTTTAAACATATCCCTCTATAACATAAAATAAATAGAAAACTATAGATATGCAAAGAACAAGGATTTTGAAAATGTTTTAATGGAAAATTTTCTGGGAGGGAGGCCTGCAGGGACTTTCTCTCCTACAGAAAATAGAATGTTCACATTACTGTGGGGCCAGTGCTTCTCACACCAGTGGTTTTGTGTGGGGCAACAGGAAGCCTGAGCTCTGGGTGCTAACAGACCTCAGTTCAAATCCCAACTCCGTTACTGACGCACTGCGGACGAGGGTCTGGTTTCTTATCCTTTCTGAGCCTCATCAGCAAAACAGAGATTAAAACATTTGCCTTCAGGGTTATGAGAATTCAAAGACACGATGTAAGCAAAGCTCTGAGCCCAGTGCCCAGCATCTAGAAGCACGCAGTCAGCATGGTTTCACTTCCCTGGTTAAAAAAAAACAATAAGGAGGTCATCCCTGTCTGAAGTGTATCAGGCTGTGTGTTATCACCAGATCACCGAGAGAGAGGCAGCCTGAGGAGGCAGCTGTGGACGAGTCAGAACTCCCACAGATGGTGTACTTTAGATCCAACAGGTCTGCATTTTTGTCACAACACTCTCAGGAGGTCCCCACATTGTCACTATTTTCCAGATGAAGAGAAAGGGGCTCAGGGTTATTAAGTAACCTGGCCAAGGTCACAGAGCTCCACTGCATTGCACTTGACCTCTTTGGGGGCTATTCTGCCCTGAAGCAAATTGGCAAACTAAAGATAATGTAAAATGTATTAGAAATGTAAATCGTATTAGAAACTGCAAATCATGATTACATTTCACACAGGCAAGATCTCAAGGTCTAAAACAAAGACTATCTAGCCGGGGGTGGGGGGTGGGGGCTGCTGGGCCACTCAGAAGCAGTGCTAGAGACAAAATCCACAGCCTTCCTCCTCTGAAGGCCTTGCCCTGAGGCCCTCAGGCTTCCCAGGTGGCATTAGTGGTAAAGAACCTGCCTGCCAATGTAGGAGACGTAGAGATGCGGGTTCGATCCCTGGGTTGGGAAGATCCCTTGGAGGAGGGCATGGCCACCCACTCCAGTACTCTTGCCTGGAGAATCCCATGGACAGAGGAGCCTGGTGGGCTACAGCCCATGGATCTCAAAAAGCCAGACATGACTGAAGCGACTCAGCACAGGCACACATGGTGCTTACACTGCTTTACACATCACTGCAGCACGGTCTTCTGAGGCAGCACCCTGCAGCAAAACATGCGACTATTACACACTAGAGAAACAAAAATGAGAACTGGACTCCCCCAGCGCAGGTCAGGCACTGTCACTAAATGAGTGTATGCAGTGCCTCAGCTCCCAGAGCTCCCGAGGTGTAGGACCTGCAGGAAAAGGACTGCAGACCACCACCTCCATCTTCTGGCTCATTACTCTTACAAATCTTCCCTGACGCTGATAAATCACGGATACGGATCCTAAAAGTAAACACGTCTATTCAAGCTGTATAAACAACATAGTTGCTCATATTCCCAGGTGTCGGACACACTCAAAGTCCAAAGTATGAGAAATAAAATCAACATACATCAAGGCAAGGGGAAAGCTCAGAGATAAGAAGCCAGACAAATAATATAATAGATAATCATCCATGACAAACTTAAACTTATTAGAAATACAGACTTCAATGAGTCCAAATTTCACTGATTTCAGTTGAAATTTGTTTGGTTTTTACCTTCTATGCGGTATGCTCTCTTAAGCAGAACCACTCTGTGAGAAACCACAATTATCAAACCATTTGTCAGGACAAACACAATTGATAACGTGTTCACCCCAGGAAGAGCTGAATTACAGGGGTGAGCCAGAAATCACAGAGCAGTTTGTTTAACCTTTGGAAAGGAAAGGCCCTCACAGGCCCTTCCGAGTGCTTCTGAGACTTGTTTCTTCTCAGAACAGAAGTCAGCCAGACACTGTGGCGTAAGAGTTTGCTTTCAACCCTCTCCCAGGAACCCCTGTGTGAGCTGGGGTGTCCAGCCATGGCCTTTCCCCTCACGCACCTCCTCCAACTCTGCTCTCCAAAGAAATCTCATGTTATACACTAACCCAGCTCCTACCCTAGAAACGGAAGCCTGGAGTCATGTGATCACTTTTTAAGATCGCCAGATGATAAATAAATACAGTTTGTCTCAGTCTTGGGCAACAACCTAACATTCTAGAGAGCACTTTCATCTAGGTTCACAATTTGCTAAATATAAAAATTATGATTCAACAGGAAATTGGGTAAGTCAAGCAGAAATTTCAGCATGTTTTTTGAAGATTTTGCTGTCTCAGTGGTATAGTTCTTCACCACAGCTTTGAGTTCGGGACACAAAAACTTGACACAATGTTTATTGGCTGCTGTTTTTAGCATGCACATGTAAGATGCTTAGCAACAATGCTGACTGGGGAATCAGTCTAAGATTTTCCTGACTACTACAGAAACTCCTGCTGGTCACAAAAGTCATTTTATTGATAAGAAATTAGTTTGGAAGATAAGAAAATATTTTTTGAATTATTAGCTTGGTTTCATAAAAGTTCATGTGCGCCAAAAAATTATACGAAGAAGGTCATGAACACCTGTGTGTCCACAAATAGGCTGGTCAAATATTAACTGTATTTTCATTCTCTTCATTTCAAAGAAATAAACATTATAGATATTGTTAATGCCCTCTGTGTGCCTCCCCCAACCATTCCCCTCCCCAAGGGTTCCACCACGCTAAACTGAATGGTTATTTCTATCATATTTACCACATAGATCTGTATCCATAACAGCACATGCCTTGGTTTTTGCAGCTTAATTTTTTCATGTGATGTTACGTTTATATTCATTTCATTCAATATTATAAATGTACTCCAGTTCATTTTTCTAACTGCTATATCCCACTGCATGAATATATTCTGTAGCATTTCTAGCCTGTGATTTACACTGTTACATATTTTCTCAAACAGTTTAAAGCCTCAAAGGGCTGGTTTGACATAGCTAATATAGTGTCATTTAAGTAAGCCATGATTTTGACTCCTTTTCAATCAACTTAAGAACTGTGTGAACGTCACGTTTTGCAACCTTCCAAATGCTTCTACAAAATAATTTCTGTGCAGTCATCAGTGCGGAATTATAAAATTATTTCTGTGTAGACTATAACCTATAGATGCTTGAGGCACTGGAGTCGAGTAAGGGTAAAGTGCTAAGACTGTTGTGAAAATAATAAAAATTTATAGAAATAAATGCTGATGTGTGACCAAGCTGGCTAAAGTTCCTGGAAATTTCAGAGTGAGGCAACACCAGACATCTTTAAAGCAAAAGATTATCCTACAGATGAGATGCTGAGGACGAGATGCTGGGAACCTCTAAGAACACAGGAGCCTCACCTGCTCTGATGTCCAGCCTGCTCTGGTCTGGGCTGCAGGAGCTTGAGGAGGCCCTTGGACGCCTCTTCCCTTGGTCTCTGTGAGGAAGATGAATACACACAGCACTCAGCACAAAAGCCAAAGCAGTTCTCTTTCTGTGTCAAGAGTAGGCTAAATATGATTTCTGAAGAAACCACAGAGAATTGCTTATGAAATGGAGTTTGGTGCTCTTACTATCTCATTTTAATCAACCTCTGATTTTGAGCTGAGATTTACCTTTTAAGGACAAGTCAGATTTGCCTCACAATACGAAATACAGTTACTAGAAACAACAACAAAATAAATCCAAAGTTTAGTTTGCAAACCAAAAAAACTGATGAAGGATCCATACCACAAGAGGTCACTGTTACAATAAGAAAGAACTCTGCTGTGCTTGAGTCAAAAGCCTAGTGTTCAGGAGACCTCCTCCTCTCACACTCTGGTGCACACGTGCTGCCGGCAAGAAAACCGTTCCCAGTTAGATCAGGTGTGCCCAGGAATCACACAGGGGCGTCAGATCTGGAATCCCGGTTTCATAATGTCCAACTCACTGCTCTTTCTTTCCACCAAACTTCTATGTCTCCAATCTCTATTTGAAATTTAATTAATATTCTATGAAAAAAATTTTAAAGGAATATTTGAAATGTTAAAAAATAGAAAATAAATTCAGGCAGTCCCCAGATGACAAGTATTTTGTGCTTCAGATGAAAATTTGGTGGCTGGCCAAAGCAGAATTATATGCTTAGGTTTTGTTTGGAAGGTTATATATAATGTAGAAATGGTCTATGAAGGATATAACTTCTCTTTAGCTAGAGCTGATGCTTAAAGTACTTACTTTTAAATATCTGTACAAAATTCCAAGGTAAAAAAACACAAACCACTGAGAGATTTATAGTGCAAGTTTTATGACAAAATTTCATTTCCATCATCAAATATAATATTTGCCACAAAAACATAAAGAATGCACACACATGTGGCCATGGTCAGCCATAAGCGTCCATAAGTCTGTCCATTGTTCCTGCTGCCGCTGGGGTAAGATTCCCAGTGAATGTTCAGGGCTGTGTCTTGGCCCTTGGCCTTGACTGCTGCCCAAGGATTAGTTTCTCCAAATATCATTTTTTCCGTAAACATTTCCTTTTTTAAAAAACACTGGATTTAACATTTCCTCTTATCGTGCGATAGAGAAAAGATCAAGTTACTCTTCCCAAAGAGTCTGATTATTTAATACTCCAAAACAATTGCTTTATGTTTATACATAGCAACCAAACAACAGATCTGGTAGCAAGAAGTCCTGGTCAATCAAAGATAGAAATGGGGATGGAATCCTTTTCGTCAACACTCAAGAGTAGAGATCCAAATGGAGATCTCAATGAAGACAGAAATAAAGGAAATCACTCTATGAAAAGGCAAAATACCAAAAGTTTGGCAGGGTGTAAGGCCAAATACATTCCCAGACTCAGCACTCCTAGAAATAAGAAGAAAATCTGAGGACCATAGAGGCAAGCCTTTCATCATTGTCCTAACAGCTACTGAAATCAAGCAGGATAGTTTGCACCTAACGGCCTCCCAAGTCCCTGATCCCTTCTCCCTGAGGACATGGCCATGACAAGGCTGCCCCCCTAAATACCACATTTGCGTGTCCCCACTTGGAGGGATGTTTAAGAAGCGTCCTTCTCATCAACCATCAAACCTTGACCGTGTTGGATCCTACTGGTTCTCAAGAAGAGCTCAGGGTTGGAAGTGAAATTGTTGGTCACTCCATCCTGTCCGACTCTTTGCAACCCTATGGACTGTAGCCCACCAGGCTCCTCTATCCATGGGATTCTCCAGGCAAGAATATTGGCATGAGTAGCCATTCCCTCCTCCAGGAGATCTTCCCAACCCAGGGATCGAACCTGGGGCTCCTGCACTGCAGGTAGAGCACAGGGTTGGCCTTGGCATCCATCAATCCTCTGTGTGGTCTTCACAGTGCAGTCTTGAGGGGGTGCAGGCTCTGGATCCAAACTACCTGGGATCAAAGGGATCCAACCCTTGTCCGCCACGTGGCCTGTGCAAGTCACTGAACCTCTCGGCCTTGGTTTCCTTTTCTTAAAATGAGGGCTATGTTTCTACCTAGCATACTGACTGCTGTGTTTGAAGAACTTAATGAATTGTCAGTATTCTTTTGCTCTTTTGTTCTGAGTCCACAAACACTTGTCTGAGCAATCCAGTGGTAGCTGTTACTGTGATAAAGAACATGTAAGGTGTTGCCCAGATGTTCAAAGCCTGCTTCAAGGAACCAAAGAAGCTTTTATTGAAATGGAAAACTCTAGTGGAGTCTCTAACCAAATACTAGAAGGAGAAATTCAGCAGGTTATAAGGACAAGAAAAGTGCTGAGGATGGAGTGATTACTGAGAGGGAGAAGTGGACCACAGGGTGGGACTTAAAGGAACAAAAGTCAAACCAACACATGACCACACTGCTCTCAGGAGGGGAACAGCATGAGCGAAGGTGAGGAGGAGCAGGAGGAGCCTGGTGGGTAGGGCATGTGTGGGGGAGTGACTGCACAGGGCCAGTAATTTAGGAACAAGTTTCCTCTGGGAGGTATTGGGGACAGCCACTTGAAACCTTGGGTTGAATAAACAGACCCAATTTGATGGTCAATAAGGATCTGCCCTAGGTTCTTAAGGAAATGATGAGATCTGAAGTTATGTGATGACAGTGGTATTTAGGTGGCTTGGAGGGAGGTAACAAGGACTAATTCTTTGAGGGTGACGGTGGGACTGGAGAAGAAGGAACAAATTCAAGAGACTATAAGTGAAAAGTCAGGAGGATTTGGTGGTTGATTCCAGGCTGAAGGAAGGCGAGAAGGCAGACGTGGAGCAACAGGACAGCAGGGCTGCTATAACAGAAATGCGGAGGTCAAAGAGCAGCACAGTTTGAGGAGGAAAGCAAGTTTGCGTTTTGCCAGGTTGAATTTCTGATGATAAATGGATCACTGGCGAAGGAGATGTGAAATCAGGAAAGGAGCTCCGTTAAAGGTCAAAGCGATGGATGAGAAGCATCAGCAGTGGCTCCAAGACCAGAATCTCAGGACATGGCCTTGTCTCAGACAGTCAGGAGTAAAGAACAGACAGGGGAGGAGGAGTCCAAAGGAAGGAGAGAGATAACATATGCCCTCATGCGGTCCAGCATGTTGAAAAAGTGAGCATGATTGACAAGTCCAAGAGGATGAGGCTAGAGGAAGAAGTGTCCAGTCTGGCGAGGGTGAATCTAACAGGGTTTCTGGGACACAGTTCAGTGTGTGTCTCACAGACCGCATGAAGCAGGGAGGCAGGCATCCAGAAAAGAAAATTCCCTCTCTGCTAAAGAAGAGAAGACTAGATGGCCTTGTACTCAAAGGAGAACCGTCTTGCTGTAACTTCTACCCACCGGTCCTGGTTCTTCTAACAAAGCAAATCTTCATCCTTCTTCCTCTTGAAAATCCTTCAGACATTCAGAACATGTCATGGTCCCCACTTCAGTTCATCTCCTCTGGCTTAAATCCTATGGTTCTGCGACTTATCCGGGTAAGTTTTTAACGGAAGCTTTGGCTTCCCTATCTGATATATGTGAAAGTGAAAAGTCAAAGAATTTGTCTCTCAGTCATGGCCAACTCTTTGTGACCCCATGGACTGTAGCCCGCCAGGATCCTCTGTCCATGGAATTCTCCAGGCAAGAGTACTGGAGTAGGTTGTCATTTCCTTCCCCAGGGGGGGTCTTCCTGACTCAAGGATTGAACCCAGGTCTCCTGCATTGCAGGCAGATTCTTTACCGTCTGAGCCACCAGGCAATATATAAGGGGGTGGTAAATGATAGTGCCCCTCAAAGTAAGATCATTGTGAGGATTAAATGATGTGATGCAGAATCGCTTAGCACAGCTCTGGCACACAACAAGTACTCAGTTTTTACTGTTATCATGGCTGTATCAGTGATGTCATTAACAGACTGCAGTCCTTTCATCTGCTCCTCATATGATACAGTTTCAAATCACTTTACCGCCTGTTCAGTTACTCCGAGAGTCAGTTTGTCTGGATTCCTTTTAAAGTCTGCAACCCAGTGTTGAGCTAAAGGTATGGCCTGAGGAGCAAAGAGAAGAGGTTCTAAATGATGAAGCCTAGAATTGCATGAACAGTTTTGGTGGTGACATCACGTCTTATCTTCCATATGCAGCTAAAGGCAGATTTCCCCATCTACACTGGACTCCTTCTCATTAAATTTCACAGTTATACTTGGCACAGAGTTCCTGCCTATTAGATGTTTCTAGATCTTGATTCAGTCATCCAGTATAATTGTTCTTCTTCTCAGCTTTCTGTTTCATGCTGTTAAAGACCATAATTAGATTTTTTGGAATATCTTCTGATGTACCAAGAATAAAACAATTCCAGAGAATATTCCTTAAAGCTCTTTTGTGAAATCCTTCTTAAAGCCAGAATAAGGCCATTTCACTGGGATATCTTCATCTACAAATAACAGAAACCTATTTCTGACTTAAACAGTACATGGAATTAACTGGCTCGTGTAACCCAAAAGGTGAGTGCCAGGGGGAGGTCGCAGGTTTCAGGTGTGGTGTGATCAGGGCTTTGGCTCTCTCTTTCTACGGCTCTCTCAGCTCTGCCCGTCCTCTGCTTTCACCTGGAATCAGGTTGGAGTCCTGAGGAAAGCAGAGTGGGAAAGGCATTCCCAGGACCCTGCTCTGCAGCCCATGTTTCAGAGCAAAAACAAGGGTCTCTCTTCCCAATCATTAACAAGTCCCGTCTTTCATTCTGAACCACCAGAACCAAGCTCTGTAGACAAGGTAATGCCACATCTTGCCTGGGTTACGACTGCCCATCCACACATCAGTCATGTTGGCAACATCTACTTCTGGACCATTTATATTCCAAAGAAAGGAAAGTGTATTTCTTTAAAGGTCTTCTAAAATTCACATTTTGCTATAATTTAGACAATTCTTCCCATTACTATGACTAAGGTTCTTTAGGCAGGGGTCAATAAACTTTTTCTTAAAGAACCAGACAGTATTATTTTATACTTTGTGGGTCAGGTGGCAAAAGAGAGGCTATTATATAGATAGTCCTGTGACCATTTAAAATGTAATGATTTTTTAAATATAGGGAAAAATTTTTTCGGCTCAAGGGCTGTAAAATATATAAAAATAGGTGGTTGGCCAGATCTGGCTCTAGGGCTATAGCTTGTTGACTCCTTCTTTGGAGTAATAACTAAAAAAAAATACTAAGAAGTAGATAAGTGGGAGGATTTGGAATTAGGGGGGAAATAAGCTTTTTCCATTTGGGAAATAATTACATGTGAAAATGGAGAAGAAAATTTTAACAGATACACATGATAAAAAGTAAATTTAGCAAATTTTGAGCTAACATTTTCCTGGCCCTAAGAGGATGACTTTTCATTTTTAGAACTAGACTCAAGCTGTATAGATTCAAGTCAGGCAGTAAACATCTTAGGCTCTCCAGTCACACAGCCTCTGTCACAACTACTCAGTTCTGGGGCTGTAGTGTGAAAGCTGCCAGAGACAGTAGATAAATGAATGGGCATGGCTGTGTTCCAATAAAACTTTATTCACAAAAACAAGTAGGCTGGATTTGGCCCATGGGACTTAGTTTGCTAGCCCCTGCTCTGCAGTCTCTTTGATTTTTTGACTGCAGTTCCAAGAATGCCACCACCAAAAGGTGTTGGTCCCTGTATCATGTCTTCATAGCCTGAAACCCCAGACACATAGTTCCCAGACACTAGCACTCTATCTTAATAACTAACACTAAAATTGAATTCTACATAAATGGTTACACACAAACAGTGAAATTAAAGAATATGATTTTAGAGGAATGGTCATAAGATCAAAATTTTGAGAAAATCCTCCAAGGTTACCATAGCTTTGAGTTGGTGGTCCAAGATTTAAAATATATCTTTTCAGAGACTATGCATATAGATACTCTTGCACCTTTTCAGTAATCACGAACTGGTTATGGTTGTTCAGTTGCTCAGATGCATCTGACTCTTTATGACCCTGTGGACTATAGCCCGCCAGGTCCTCTGTCCATGGGATTCTCCAGGCAAGAATACTGGAGTGGGTTGTCATCTCCTTCTCCAGGGGATCTTCCCAACCCAGAGGCAAGCCTGCGCCTCCTGCATTGCAGGTAGATTCTTTACCAGAGCCTTCAGGGAAACCCAAGTTGTTATTACTCAAGTTCTGTACATAGAAAGTTGATTAGACACTGCTTTGTAGCTAATCACATTAGCTTAACTTAGGCTTAAATTCCCTTACTTAAAAGTCCACAGCTCCATGCTCCCCATCACCTTTTACAGCTCCAGTTTCAAGGGGTCTCACATGAAGAGCCCTGTAGCTTCTCACTACGGCAGCAACGAGTACATCAGCACAGTGGAGAGTTGCTGGCATTGACCCTGTTCCACGGTGTTTCTGAGGAAATGATTCCACATGGTTTTGACGATCTGCTCTCCACTTCCATGTCCCAGTGAGCTGCTCCAGCTCACACATTATCATCTTCCCAGTGGAAAGGCTACAACTGCTCTTCCCTCTCCAATTGTCCTTCATGCAGCTGCCAGCATCACTCCCTTGAAAACCTCTCAGTGCTCCACGTACTGATCTACAGCATCAGGAGCCACGTGTCCGCTGCAACAGGCCACCTGCCTTTCTCTGCACTCACCACCAAGTCAAATCCCCCCGTGGCTTATGCTGCTCCTGTAGCAAAGAACACAGAGCCTTCCCACCCCTCTTTTGAAAATCATCCTCAAGGGGCATCCCAAACCCCACAGACGCCAGGAAACCTTCCCTGATCTCCGAGTCAGAGATAGGTTCTCGCACCTCTAAACTCCCAAGGCACTTTTTTTTTCAGTTCTTTCACTCCTCTAGCATTAATCATTGAACAATGCTTCTGAAACTTTCATGTGTATTAGAATCACTTGGATACCTTATAAAATGCAGATTCTAATTCAGCAGGTCTGAGATCCTGCACTTCTAACAAGCTCGCAGGTGATGCACATGCTGCTGGTCCAAGAACTGCGCTTGAGCATCAGAGCCTGACACGTCAGGAGGTCCTCATGGATGGGGATTATTTGTGTATCTCCCAGTCCCACTAGTCCAGGGCTTTGCTTATCATGAAATCCTTGTCAAATAGATGCTGTCAAAGAAGGTGGGATTCCATAAAATCATTCTAATCACGTCTGTCTTTTCCAAAGGATACAGTTTCTCAGTCACATTTACTTAATTTCTTAAAAGAATAATGACTTCATTATGTTTGGAAAAAAATATATATTTATTATTTTTAAGGCTGGGCAATATAAGAAGTACAAAGAAGATTTAGAAAACCATCTAGGACCCCATCACCCAGAAATAAATAGTTAATATGTGGCAAACATCATTCCAGACATATTTTGCATATATTCAGATGAAAAGACAAAAGAATGAAAGAACAGAAGGGTGACTTGGGGGTAAGGGCAGGTAAAAGATACATATAAGTGGGATTTGACACACAAATACTATGTGTGTCAATGTAATTAAAAGTATAAAATATAAATTTTACTTCAATATGACAGAGAAACAGAAACTGAGGAGAAACTGAAGGAACTGTAGAGCTTCAGATGAATGGGTCTTCACAAGAGATATGAGTTTCTAAAAGATCTCTCTAAAGTTAAGGAAAGAAAGAATAAAAAGCATTAGGATGCTGAAATCACTCCGTTAACTACATATTTCAATTTCAGACTGCAGCTACTGACACATCTATTCACTTACACTTTCTCCCAGGTACCAGTTTTGGTAATATTTATGCTAATATTACAATTGTCAAGGTTTCTGTTCCGTACCATCATTTTCAGAGTTGTTCGGTTTTAATTCAACATGCAAACAAAGTCAATACTCACCAAGGATAATTTTATGATAGCTTCCTGGTTTCTCAGTTCTGAATTTTGACTCATCATTTTGTTGTCGAAGAGTTCTCTAGAGAGTGCGTGAGTACTACAGTCTCCCAATCCATTCACCATGAAAATGTCTCTCTGTTGCCTTTTAACTGAAGGACAACGTGGCTGGAGCTCAGGACTCCATAGGCCTTACTCCACGTCTTCTAGCACTGAGAGAAACTCCAATAAAGCCAGAGGCAGCCAGCCTTTTTCTCCTTCGATGGGACTTGCGTGTTCAGCCTGATCGCCATCGGCCGCCTTCTTGCATTTATCCACTCAATCAGCAATTACTAATGGAGTGTGTACTACGTACTGGGCACTGTACCAGTGCTGAACACTGTTAGAAATGTCTTAGTGTGAATTATTCCATGTCGAATTTTGTTGGGACACGACGCGTCCTTTTGAGCTTCGGATTTGAATCTCTATTTCAGGATGTCATCTTCTATTATGTCAATATTTTTCTTGTTCCCATCTCTTCCATTCTCAGTGGGTTGTTGTGAATATCAAATGAGTTAATATATGTAAATCACTTGGAAGAGTGCCTGGCACTTAGTCAAAGTAAGATGGGGGAAGGGAAGAGAACTCTCCCCTTCAGGAATACAAGTGCCATGCCTCTCATTTCTATCTCAGTCTCTCTAATCATTTTCCTATTTTCTCATTCCTATTTTCCTCTATGTTTGATTTCCTCTAGCTTAACCACCATATCTGACTGCATTTTCAGCTGTTTTTACTTCTGATGTGGCTTTTCTCTCCATGCTTATACATTTTTCTTTCATTTCTTTTTTAAGAACTGTGAGTGTACTCTCTCTCTTCACGAGATCAAGAACTTAAAATCTCTAATTTGCATTCTTACAAGCCAATGGAGAGCTCTTTCCCTTCTGTAAAACTCTGCTTATTCTTGGAGGGCAGTTCCTTTTGTGATCCATTTCCTTCATCTGTCTTTTGTTATGTTCATTACAAAGTTATGCTCGGGTTCCATGTTCACTTTTGTCCTAGAGTTATTTATCTTGAAACAGAGCCATGGATTTGTTAAAGAATGAAAACAGTCCATGCAGGGTGAGAACTGGGGTGCTCTGTAGCTTCAACTTTTCCCTCAATGTCTATCGGAAAAGTGTCTTTTTTCTCAACCTGCAGCATGTGTTCCCTTGCCTTGTACAGAATGTAGCAGGTTTCATGACTCAAGAAAAGCCCCTTTACAGGCTGGGTTCCTTAGGTTCTAATCTATCAAACTCCCTCCCACATAAACACACACACACACAACTGGCTGGATCACAGGAAATGTGGAGAGCGTGTCACCCTCAGCTCCATTTCCCCTGAGCTGCTTCACACTTCAGCTCTTTGCACTTTGGCCACAACGCACGGCTTGGGGGATCCTAGTTCTCTGACCAGGGACTGAAACAGGACTCTGAGCAGTGAAAGCATACAGCCCTAACCACTGGACAACCGGGGGGCTCCCCACACTCCGGCTCCTGAGTGAGGCCTTGACTGTGGCCTCCCCATTTCTCCTGCGGCTTGCTCACGTCCTTACCTCTCTTTTCTCTAGTTAAAGGCTACTGGATACATCTTTCTTAATGGAGAGATTCGCTCTTAGTGAAACTTGTTTCTTGCTTTGCCCTTCTCTTTGTCTCTATTTCACAGAGTCTGGCAGGTTAACAAGACTCTTGATTGCCATATTCCAAGCAACAAAAAACTAAAGTACCATAAGCTGTTCCTGTTAAAGTTAATAAAGGAAGGAAGAAAGATAAGGAAGGAAAGAAAAGAAAGAGGAAGGAAGGAAAGAAAGAAGAAAAGAAAGAAGGGCCAGAGAGAGAGAAAAAAGAACATATTGTGGATGTGGTGGCCTCATGTACAGCTGGATTAAGGGGCTTATATGTCATCCTTGAACTTAGTCACTGTCTCCATTCCTTGGCTCTGCTTGTTTACACGTCACGTCCTGTCAGTCACCCTCCACAGGCAATGAGATAGCCACTGTTGGCTCCAAGACTATTTCATTCTTTACAGCCTGTGAACCTTGAGGAAGAACGCTTTCTCCAAAGGCTTTGGCAGAAGTCCCAGGGAAGGATTCAACTGGCCTGGCATAGATCACGTGCCCACCTCCAAACCGACTACTCTCATTTCACAGCTTTTGGTGAGTGCTGGGAGGAGACAGGGGTGAAAGGAGCACAACTTATAGATTAGAAAACTGAGCCCTTGGAAGTGTTCAAGGCTTGCCCAAGAACACAGAGCTGAAGACGTCCCTGATGGTGCAGTGGCTAAGACTCTGACCTCCCAATGCAGGGGGCCGGGTTCAATCCCTGGTCAGGGAACTAGATCCCATGTGCCTCAACTAAGAGTTCCCATGCCGCAGCTAAAGAACTGGCACGCTGCAATGACAACTTGGCATAGCCAAGTAAATAAATTTAAAAAAAAAAAATTTTTTTTAAAAGAACATACAGCTGAATCAAGTGGCTGAGAAAGAACTGATTCTGAACCTACAGATTCTGACCCCCAAAGAGTTCTCAACCCTCCACAAGTAACTGCTCTTGGACTTTCCTCCTAAAAATCACATTTCCAAACCACAAGAAGTTGAACAATATTTACACAGAAACTCTTAGAAGGTTTTTAAAAGCAGATGTATAAGAGGGTTCATCAGATACAACCACTGGACAGATGATGGAGATACACACACACACATATGTATTTTGAAGAAAGCTATTTTCAAAACATACAGCAACATAAAGCAAGAGAAGATGGGGTGTTGCTGATTGCAGGCCTGCCAAACTTGGAATCCTCGCATGGACACACAGGCTGTCGCTGATTGGTGCATGGTTTGAAGATGACAGTTCAGTGAGGGCTGGAGAGTGCTTTTCTCGTCTGGAAAGTTAAACAGTGCCCACTTCCCCACCCCCAACCTTGTCTGCAAGGATGCCTTGTCTAGCAAGTCCTTTTTCCATCACGACCAACAGAAAGTTAAACTCCAGTCCATCCCAGGTCTGAGTTTGTTCTAAATTAAGGGTTTCCCTAAAATCAACACAGTTCCACCGAATTAAACTACTCCTTTCTCTCGCTAGGCCATGAAGCACCAGCATGAAGGTGGCGGCTCCCATGCCAGATCAGCAGCAAAGACCCTTTGCGGAGCCTGACCTCCCTTCCTCCGCCCTCTCCTCCTCAGCCCTCTGCCCCCTGTCAGCTCCAGTTATGCAATCCTTTTCTCCCTTCTCCAGCCAGCTCAGCTCACTGACAAGATTTTCATTTCCCACTTTCTGGTCTAAACATGAAAACATGTTAATTGAGGGTAGGGCTTTAGCATCAAGACTGGGAATACTCCACTGCACAGCAAAGATCATTTCTTGGAATTATTTGCTTAAATGTTTACCAGAAACAACCATCAAGTGTTCCAGATTGATTCACGAATGCAATTAATGAAAGAACTGCTAAGAGTTTCCATTTTCTGGTTTGTTTTAATCCTACTGTATAAAAAAAAATTTTTTTTTGGCACCACCTCAACAAAAATCCCATCCAATGATTAAAGGGGGTAAAGATTCATAAAGCCAAAATGTTACTGGAAATTAAACCTGCCAGGGTGTATGACAAATCCAGGGCAGACACAATTCACTGAACAATGCAAAAGACATCCTAACAAAGCAAAAAGAAAGCAACAGTTCAGTGAGGGCTGGGCTGCTGCCCAGCACCTCCTAATTCTGGACCATCAGGAAGAAGCGCCACCAGTCCCTAACTGATTTCTCCTCTGCTGTGTGTGAGATAAAAATATGTAACCGAAAATGCCTTTGCTGTCCCAGACTGAGGAATAAATACTGAACCCTTGCTAGATTATTCCACAACATTTGAAGGCTTGCAAAAGAAGAAAAGAAAAACAGCTCTTGTCTGGTTTTTCCTAGTCAACTTTAATTACTGTAAGGATGGGTGCAGCAAGATAAATGTTTCCGTTTCAGTTCAGTGCTGAAAGAAACACAAGTTCTCCTGCTGCCCTTTATGTTTAAGCTCTGAGGTTCGCAGCCTATTCTTATTCACCAACTGGAAAAGATTTGTTGCAATGGCCAGTTTGATGTTTTGTGCTCAACTCCCAAAGTCCCAATTTGAAGTCCTTCTCTTCCACTTAAGGAGACATTTCATTTTTCCTTTAATTTAAAAAAATGTTCTGAATGCAAAGCGAAATTACAAGGACTACTAGGTTGCCTAATATAAAGTCTGTGTGTGCAATGCTCTTCGGGCTGTGTCAGCAGACAAGGTCAGTTCAGCTAAACTAATAACTGCCAAGCAGCCAGTAGGGGTGGAGGCAGTTCTAAGCACATGGCATGTATGCAAGCCAAAGTCAGACCCGAATTTAAAGTAAGGGCAACAAGCACTTGGTCTTAAAATGGCCCATGGAATTTAATCTTGTTAAGCAAATCCTAACTGGGCAGTTGTTCACAATGACCCAATGGAAAATCATAGAAAAATATCTCTGAGTGACCCTGTCCAGTTCAAGACCTCCTGCCTATCTTAGCACCACTACTGGCTGGGACTGGAAACCACAGCCTGCTCTTTCCCACCTTGGTTCCCCAGTTATTCAAGGCTTTCTTAGGAAAACACCAGTATAAGAATTCACAAAGTGAACATTTCTCTACAAATCCTTAATATGGTAGGAAAATTGCTAGAAAACCGTATCTAGGAACGTGGTGTAAACTTAGGGGTTCTTACACAGGTAGTGGGTGGTGAAAGGGTCAACACAGACTGAGGTGGGGGAAAAAAGCCTTCTCCAGGAATGTGGTATGAAACAGAGTAATTCCCAATCATTCATTTTATGAGGGATTAGTAGCGAGGTATTACAGATAAGAGAAATCCACAGGACTCTCCTGTTTTAACTTTAGTTTGCAAAATAAATATTTTAATCCAAGTCTCTACTGGAAAATAAGATAAATCAAGTCTGGTGGAGTCCACAAGAGTGAACTAACCTAAAGGGAGGTAGTGAGAAATTCCAGGCTGGGCAAGAATCCCACATAACACAAACAGTATGATCAGTCATCACTCAAGGGCTGGCTGGAACAGCCCAAATAAAGCAGAGACTTTAGCCTGACAGCCCTATCAAAGCAGCATTTTGGCAGGTACAAATAAATGTTTTCCTGAGGAGTAAAGAGGGAGATGTAAAATCAACCCCATTCAGCCCTGAGAAGAAATCTCTCCTACTCATGCATCACAAATTTAAAATTTGTTTATATAAAAGGGAAAAATGCAAATCAATCATCTACATAACAGAGAGAACAAACTGGTAAGTGACACAGTTGCTCTGCCCAGAAATTAAGTGAAAAGAATACTGACCCTCCACTTCTGGGATGAAATGGCAAGGACGTCGCCCCTTTAAACATTTCTTGCTCCGTGACTTTACTGAAGTCTCCATCGTATGTTAGCTGAAGTGGGTGACTCTTTAAGTGGCCAATGGCCTTTGATTCTGTTAAGTAAATCCCATTTATTTTCACCACAGAGTCCCTTGTCATAACTGTTTCTTCGGATTCCACTCTCTTTGCTGTAATAACCAAGGAAATGTTTTGTCAAAGCATTTATTTTAGGATTCACTGTCTTTCAATATTTTTTTTAATCCAAGAATTTATACAATTTAAAAATAATATATTACTTATAATTGAGTCTGGAATTGTATGGACAAAACCTCCCTGAACAGCTTTACTTAATAACAATATATCAATATTGGCTCATCTAGTGTAACAAAAGCATTACACTAACGCAAGATGTTAAATAATAGGGGAAATGAGATGGAGGGTGTGGGAATTCTCTGTACTTCCTATTAACTTTGGCTGTAAAATGAAACCTAAAACTGCTCTAAAAAATAAAATAAAAAAAAATCTCCCTGAATGCATACAAGACCTCATCACTAATTCAGACATGACATCATCAATTCAGCAGGTAAAAATTAATAGATGTTAGCTCTATTAGCTTAGAGTTCTGTTGCTGTTCAGTTGTTCCATGTCTGACTCTTCGTGGCCCCATGGACTGCAGTATGCCAGGCTTTCCCTGTCTTTCACTGTAGGCAAATACTCAAATTTAGGTTTATGAACTACCTAGTCCACCTACATACCTCTGTGTCCCATAGCAATGCTTATTCCTGGATTTGATCATGCTGGAACATTTTCATTCAGAAATATCAAGTGTTTTCTTGATGTCAGGCACTGTCCTAAGCACTTGGGGTGCGTTAGTGACAGAGCAAAGATCCCTGCCCTCACAGAGCTTACATCCTTACAGTACACCTGTTTACACAACAGATGAGAAGTAACAGACCA
The DNA here is from genome assembly GCA_006408695.1 of Aepyceros melampus. Classification (NCBI taxonomy): domain Eukaryota; kingdom Metazoa; phylum Chordata; class Mammalia; order Artiodactyla; family Bovidae; genus Aepyceros; species Aepyceros melampus. Next base: position 550,373 of record SJXQ01007548.1, read on the forward strand.
TAATAAGTGAAGTATGTAAAGGGTGAGTGCTGCTGCTACTACTGCTAAATCGCCTCAGTCGTGTCCGACTCTGTGCGACCCCAGAGATGGCAGCCCACCAGGCTCTTCTGTCCCTGGGATTCTCCAGGCAAGAACACTGGAGTGGGTTGCCATTTCCTTCTCCAAGAGGATAGGTGCTATGGGAAAAAGCAAAAGCAGAAATGTGGAGAAGGGGAAGAGGGGATTGGGACTGGGAATGGGGGCAGGGAGCAAATTTTAACAGGTGGGCATGGTAAGCAAACCCTAACTGGAGGGGAGGCATTGGGCTGTCAGATGACGAGGGGCTGTGTTTCCAGCGCAGGGACCTGGTGGTGCTGTCTAGACACCCAAAGGCAAGAGTGTGTCTGGGGCCCTCAGGAGACAGCATAAGTGGCGTGTGTGCCAGGGTGGGGAGGAGAAAGTTGGTCAGAGGAGCAGGAGCTGGCTCGTAGGGGCCCAGCAGACCATCTCCCAGCAGGGATAGAGGAGGGCACCTGAACACTTGGAAGGCTTTCTCAAGAGAAATAAAAGCTGCAAAAAAAAAGACGTCCAGTCTCTGAATTGAAACATCTACTGTGTTTACAGTGGCAAGATCCTTAGATTTAAAATCTAACACTGTTTCTTCCTCAGCAAATTGACATTAGGAATAGCTGACCCATGATGCTCCTACTCAACTCTGGTTCTTGATAACATATATTTTTCAAAGGAGCAAGGAGGATGAGCTATTTCTCATACAGAGGTAGTTTTGCAAGCTTTTCCAAAATGACTCAAGGTTTCCTTTTCTGTGCTTGAACCATCAAACCAATAAAAACCAACAATAACAAAACCACCTCATCTGCTCCTCTGACTAAGCTCTGTGCTTTCAAAACACTGAATTTTACAGCAGAAAGGAACTTTAAAGATTGGCTAATCTAGCCTTCATTTTTCAGATGAGAACACTGAGAACCCAAAAGGTGATCAGTCCAAGGTATAGAGCAGGTTTGAGGACAGCTAGGATGTATGGCAGGGAGAGGGCAGGCTTGGATTTGATCAGACTTGAGGTCAGGTACAGGCTGTGGGATGCAGGCAGCTCCCTCAGCCTCTCTGCTCTTTCTCAGTGGTCCCCACCTCTAGAAGGCGTGGTGAGAATTAAGTGATCTGGCCTGGTAAAATGACTTCCATAGAGCTAGCACACTCAACACCCAGAAGTTGTGGTCATTATTATTCAAGAACCCAAGAATCTGGATTGCTAGTCCAGGGTTCTCTCCATAGCACCACACATCCTTAAACATCTTGAGGACTGAATTACAAAGCACATACTTCGTTTCAGATTACAAAGCATTTTTAGCCTGTCTCTATATTTTAGAATTTGTTTCTTTCACTTGTTCGCTCCATAAATATTTATGAAGCACGCGCTGCCATATGCCAGATGCTCAGTGGCTGGTGGTCTAGGGATGAAGTGAGAAGTTCCAGCCACTATGGAGCTTCTGTTCTAGAGGGGAAAACGCAACCCTACTTGAAGACGGAGGAGCAGTAGCCGCAGTTTTCACAGTAGAGGAGGGGGCGGTCGGTCAGCACAACAGCAAAGAGCAGCCGGGGCTCACTCTTAATTCTGCCCGAGGTCCACCATCCGACCGAGCTGAGTGATGAAGCTCGGGTCCCTCTGGCAAATACATGCAGCATGCTGTACTCATTTTGTAGTAGATCACAGGTACATTTCAAAAGGATTCAACAATCAGGAGCCTTACCATGAAAACAGGAACTGTCCTGTTTCAGGATATTTCTTTGGCACTTACTGCAGACTACACCCTGTTTCAGGCTCCTGGGCTTCAAACAGAGAAACCCCCTTTTCCACTCAGTCTAGTAGGGGAAAACAGAGAGGCAGATCTGTCCAGAGAGAGATGCAGAGCAGTGTGGTCTGCACCAGGTAAGGAGGGGTGCACGGAGAGTCCTGAGGGGTTCGAGTTGCTCAGGGAAAGATTACAGAGAAGGTGGAGCCTGAAAAGCATTCCAAAGGGTTAGCAGAAGCCCCGCCCACTGCCCCCACCCCAAACAAACAAAAAAAACTCTGAGACAAAGGAGCAAAGGTCTGGGATGAGAGCTGGCTTCAAGTGGGTCCAAGCTGGACCATCAAGCTGGGCCCCAGGCTTACAAGGGCCTCACACTTGGCTTAATGCTTTGCTGTTGCCATCATGAAATTCTAAAGAATTTTTGAACAAAGAGCTCCACATTTTCTCATTTTTCTCTGGGTCCAACAGATTATACAGCAGAGCCTGCATGAAGCTCAAAACAGCAGGATGGGTAAAGGGAATTGCAAGGGTTCCACAGCATGGACCAGGGGCGGGAAGTGGGTGGGCAGGCAAAAGAGAGGACTGAGAAGGGCCTGGAATGTGAGGCTGGGGCGGAGCTGTGCACACTGGATGGGGAAGACTTCACCCGTGAACCGCAAGTCAGTCAACTGCAGCCCCACCAAACCTGGCCTACCACCTGCCACTATGTAGCATGCACGCTAAGAACAGTATTTTGTAACATGTGAAAATTATATGAAACTTCAAATTTCACCGGTCAGTCTACGGTTGCTTTCCCACTGCATGAGCAGAGTTGAGAAGGTTGACCGGAAGATTCTGAGGCCTGCAAGGTTTAAAATATTCACTTGCTGGCCCTTCACAGAAAAGTTTGCCAACTTCTGTGCTAGGCCACTGTTTCCTAAACTGCGTTTTCCAAAGACATAGTCCATAGCCAGGCAGGTCTGGGAAATGCTGGGCTAAAGTAAAACTAAGCAGGCGACTTCACCAGATGGCCTTCCCCATCCTGTAATTGCTCACGTGCACTGCAACGGAGCAGGGGACCTTTACTCCAAGGAAAAGTTGCATTTTTGCCAAAAGTGTTCCCTGGAACTCAGTTTGGCAACCACTCCTTTAGACAAAGCAAGGGCTCTCTGAAGGGTTTTCAGCAAGAAGATGAAGCAATCTGATTTTTATTTGCTTCCTGACCTCTTGTTCCTTATGGCACACTGAGAGAGTCATCATTTTTCCACAGTTCGCCAGGATAGAAGGACAAGGCTGCTGTTCACAGCCATGTCTGGGTGGCGCTCAGTGTGATCAGGCTCTGACACCTCCAAGGGCCGAGGGTTCCAATGCTGACCCACCTGCAACCCCCTAGCAAGCTGAAGGTGGAGCAAGACAGAAGCGCTAGAGGACCAGGGTTAGAGTGAGAGGTGATAAGTGGCATGGCATCAGTGGGATGGAGAACACAGACTCTGGGGACATTCAGGAAGCCCTTGCAGGATGCCTGTCTGGGATGGCTAAGATACAAGGGCTGTGAGAAGGTGGAACCTGCTCGGAGGTCCCCATCTAGCTGGAATAACCGGAGCGACATGGTCACCTTCAGGCAAAACCTCTATCTGAACAGAAGAGATTACACTGCTGGCCTGAACATGACTATATACATCTCTTCTCTCATTTTCCTCAATCAGGAATTCCAAACCCGCCACCAACTCCACCAATTCCACACCCCCCCCAACTCTGCTGGAGGAGTTGTCAGCTACTAACGACTTCATACCAGGGGAAGGGACACACCCTCTGGCCCTGTCTGCACAGCAGCCTTTACAGCCTGTTTCCCAACAAAAGATACCTTTTCTTAAACAATAGGGATTCTGAGACAAGCCTGGGGAGCTCCTGTACAAAGGACAGGGAGTCCAAGCCTGGAGCGTTAGAACACTTTTTAAAATTAGAACACTTTTTAAAATTGGGTGATGTGCGCTTTCAAAAAGACAATGACTTTTTACTGCCATTGTTTCCCGGCGCTGACGCAGACTGCAGGGTTGGTGGGAGTGGTGAAGGGGCAACTGCCCACAGGGTGGATGGAAGAACCCAGACAGAGACACACTTCAGCTGGTGGGGAAATGTCCACCTCTCCTGGTACCTTCACACTACATGGGAACAGCTCAGCAAGCAGCCCGGTTTTCAAGTGGGAGCCCAAGAGTTAAATGTGTGTGGTGTTTGGGCTCAGAAGCAAAAACATCGCATAAACAACAACTCTGCCCTCCTGTTTACGGGAAGTGGCCCCGTTCCTATCTGAGTCTGACCTCACTCCGCACCGTGTGGCTGCGGAGCCCATCCCCTCTTGACTTGGCTGCCATAAGTACCAACCCTTTCTGATGTAACTGGTCTGATGGGGGCCTTGGTGGAGCAACAACTGAAAAGTTCCTCGGTAACTCTAAAAGTGCAGCAACTATTGAGAAACAGAAGCCCGATGATGTCTCTCCCTTGCTTAAACTCTGTCTTGGCCTCTCACTGCAGCAAGGATAAAGCCCTGGCCATGTCCTCCCACTGGCCTGGCCCCGAATGGCTCTGGGACCTCAGTTCCCTCCCCCTTCTGGCCACACAGGCCTCAGGGTCCACCAGCCGAACTTGTACCCCACTCCAGCCTCACTGCCCCTTCAGCCTGGGCAATGTGCTCCCAGATTTCTACCTGGCTGTCTTCTTATCATTATTCACATTTCAACTCAGACATCACCTCTTCAGGGACACCTTCCAGAGTTGACACAATTCCTTCTGCCACAGTCAATCCCCGTCCCACGATCCAGCTTATCTTCTTCTTAGCACTCAACAGAGCCTAATTATCTTATCTCTGGGTTTTCCTGTTTACTGTCTATCTCCCCTTTGAGGGCAAGACTCTGTTGGCCTAAACTGGTACCTGGCAGCTAGTAGGTGCTCAATAAATAGCCAGTTGCCTATTAGAAAAGAAAATAATGGGGACAACGAGGTAAGGCAGAATGCCTAATTACATACTTCTTATAGCATCGAGTGGTGGCCCACACACCCTATGTTCCTGCCTTTTCCTTTCTCCCTGATTCTCTCTCTTCAGCTGTGTCAGGGACCATAGGGACCAGACAGGAAAGGGAGCGCAGTGTGCTGGGTAGATCCGGGAACTGCAGATCACACAGCAGGCTAATGGGGGTGAGGGCTGCTTGCATAAACAGTCATGCATCTAGAGTCCTCAGTGAGCTCTTCTACATTTATGCTGGTGACTAGTTTGAGAAAAGGCTTATATGTCAAACAAGTAGGATGCTTAGGGAGTGGCTTCTATTGTCACTTCTGGGATCATCTGCAGAGGGTCTCCTCTCTGTGGTGTAAACCTGCCCGCTATTCATCAACCCTTGTTGACGGAAGGACGGCTGGTTCCGTCAGCCCCAGCTAAAGTGGATTTTCAACTTTCAGGAAATGTATAATATGGTGTAATTTTAGTAATAAGAAATGTATAATACAGTGTAAGCATGATGCATAGTAAATTTATAATATGATACTGAACACATATGAGGCTGAAGTGAAATCCTTAAAGACATACTAACGTTCACTGTCTGCAATGTGCTCTGATATTTTCCATTCTATTTTATCCTACTTTAGATTGTTTTAAATGCTGGTATGATCCACTAAATTGATTGTCATCCCACTATGGAGCATTTGCTACAGTCTGAAAAACTCTTAGTATGCTCTGGATAACGGGTGATTCCAATTACCAGGACATTCCTTAGAATCTGAGGTTTTTAGCTTCTCTGTTTACAGGTTTAAGACACCTGCCAACATTTCTGGAGCTGCAGGAAAAGTCCCATTTAAGTTGTGCTTCTAATTTTCACATGGGATCAGAAAGGTATTTTCATGAGTGTACATTATATAAATCTTGACTATGCTTAATGAAATGAACAACTTTTGGAATTCTAATTTAGAAATTACTTCCAATGTAGGTGAACTCATTCACTAAAAAAACACTTATCCTAAGATTCTTTTTCTACCAAGTAACATTAAAAAAAAAAAAATCCTAATACTTTGGTATTCTTCATAAACACCCAGAAAAATATATGAATAATGTTTCTTAACCAGCTTTTGCATGATACTAAGTCTTAGTTAACATAAAAAATCATATAAACATAGTTCCTGTGTGTAAATTCAAGAAACACCCTTGCCCCCAGGTTTTAAAGTATATTATGTCTTAAAGGTTTTAAAGACCTTACACTGAGTAGAAAGAAGGGTCCTGGCTGGCAGAAGAGCTCCCTGGGAGGCCGCCCTGAATAAACGCGCCCGGGCACTGCTTATTCTTCTAATCTTCGCGGGATCCACTGGGGGTTTAGGAAAGGAAAGGCAGAAATCTTCCATGTGTCAGGAGATGCTGGAGCTTTCGGTTTCTGGAAAAAGATTTTTTTTGATGACTGGCATGAGTTTCTGTCTTGAATGAGACTCACCACCCAGAGCTGACCCTGATGCTTCCAGAGGAGTGCACGGCTTCCGACAGGGCTTCTCCCCAGCCCTTGATGCTAGATCTCAATGCATCAGGTATATGACACTTTTTCATTGCTTTTGTCAGTTATATGTATTAAATACTCTACTGTCCTGCTTGGTATATTAAAAAAAAAAAAAGGTTTACCCATGCCAGCAAACAAATCTGATTAAGAGACTATAAAATACGGTATAGTACATTTAACCTACTTTGTAAATCTGTGTGTTCAATCTGATTCAGTTCAGAAAACACGTACTGGGCAACCAAGAACTATGTGGAATATAAATACGACCTTTATATATTTTGGACTACACAAAAGTAGTTGTTAATAATATAAAAGTTTTAAAAATAATTCAGGCTAATAAATCACAAAAGAGCAAGCAGTAGTCTTGGACTTATGCGTTATTTTCTACATCTTAAAAATTCTAAATGTCCATATAGTAAAACCTATGGTTTTTCCAGTAGTCATGTACGGATGTGAAAGTTGGACCATAAAGAAGGTTGAAAACCAAAGAATTGATGCTTTCGAATTGTGGTTCTAGAGAAGAGAAGTCCCTTGGACAGCAAGGAGACCAAACCAGTCAATCCTAAAGGAAATCAACCCTGAATATTTACTGGAATAACTGATGCTGAAGATCCAATACCTTGGTCACCTGATGCAAAGACCCAACTCACTGGAAAAGATTCTGATGCTGGGAAAGCCTGAGGGCAGGAGGAGAAGGGGGTGACAGAGGATGAGGTGGTTGGATGGCATCACCGATTCAATGGACATGAGTTTGAGCAAACTCCAAGAGACAGTGAAGGACAGGGAAGCCTGGTGTGCTGCAGTCCATGGGGTCGCAAAGAGTCGGACACAACTGAGTGACTGAACAACAACCACCGTTAGAAAAGGGACATTAGGGCAAAATTCCAATTCCCTAAAGACCTGCACCAATCACTACGCCACCCAGAGCACCTTCGGGTCTAACCTCCAGATGGCAGTGACCTCTGACCCAACCTGGGGCCACAACCTCACAGAGGCCTGGACTCTCACTTTTAGTGTTGCCTGGCAGTCCCTCCTTCCTCCCACTCTATCTGGATTATCTGTCTATGAAAGAGCAATCTTATGGCAGCAAATACTTCCAGCTCTCTAGTCAAAAATAATCAAGTTAAAGTTCCTGAAATCACTTACATAATAAATAGACTCTCAATCCAACAGATTAATCAACAAATTATTTTTAAAAATCCAGTGTGAAGTTCAAGTCAGATAATTTGGAAAACAGGTGAGCTCATTTATCATATGACACATCATTTCAAACGCTGGTTTTCTCATATACATTAACAGGATAGATATCTTTATCAGAGTTCTCTCAAGAAGTTGCTTATTTCAAAAATGAAGACATTTTTCAAAAAAATTTTTACATCCTCCTGTTCATTTGCAACTGTAATCGGTTCATAAACCAGACCCCTCCCTAAAAAAATCAGTTTTATGACTATAGAGATACATTCTTCTAAACATAGTTAGAAAAAACAAATAATCAGCATAATAGGCAGGATAAGTCACTGACTAGGATCAAACCCACTTACTAGTTATGTGAACTTGGGCAGGCCATATACTTCTATGAGCTTGCCCATCTATCAGATGGAGTCAGTAGCCCCCTTTTTGCAGGGACGCTCAAGTATAGACAAGTCCTGTTACAGAGGCTTGAAAAATGCTAGCTCCCTCCCTATGTAAGCTGCTCACCCTTTACGTATGTACCATATTTAGTTCCAAGTTACTTTTAAGTCTCAAAAGCTAAGGCCATAGACCCTGATGCAACCTTGCTAGAAAACAGATCCTGAATCCAGAGGGGTCTATTTTGAAGGAGACAACACTCACCTGTCTGTATAAATTATGTTATATTTAACAGTCCCTTCACTTTTTAGTCTCCTTAATTTGCTGCAATAATTCATAAGAATGTGACTTAAATCATGAAACTAATAGTAATAACAAATCTAAGAGTATGATATAGGAAAATAAGTGCTTTACATGTAATTATGAAAGATGAAACACATAAGAATAATCTCAATACTGAATGTTGATTCAAGGTTTTCTTATCTCAAAATGTCCGTACTCTGCAGGTGCCTTGAATCTGAAACAAAGATTGAGAAGTCTGTAAAACAGTAATGCAGATAAAGTAAATGGCTGATTTTACAGATTCTTTAACTATTAGAAATGTTTGGGGGTACTAAATAAAAGATCTTATAAAACAGAAAATATGGTTTTGCAATGTGAATTTCTACCCAAAGAGAATAATCTAATTATATCTGGATGGCAAGATAAATACCTTTAACTGCTCCTTGATAAAAGGTATCATTTTCCTAGTGAAAATTAGCCATTGTTTGTATAATAAAAATTAGTTCCATTTTACTACTGACCTTTACTAAATTATTCATCCCATTTAAACATATATCTCTCTGGACTACTTAAAATATAAAGCGATATGTGTGAAGCACTTTTAATTCTCCAAGTGAAAATGAAACAAGCTTCCAGTTTCTATCACACCAGGTTCTACAAAATGTCCTTTCACCTTGTGGAGCAAAATGGCTGTTTTGAAGCACAACAGTAAAAATTTTTCTTGTAAAATTCACTTTATTTTAGAGTACAGAGAATGCTGCAAGTGGGTTTAAATCTTCACTTAAAAACTCCACTTCCCTCAAGTTCTGTGCCAAGATATTAGCCAGTGATGGGGGTTCAACCAAAATACTGGGAAAGTCAGATTTTAAGATCTGTCCTGGATGAGAAAATTGCTACAGTCCCTGAAGACCGAAAGACTACTGTCATACAACAACACAATCAAAGAGGATAAAAATGTCTAGGACATTTAAGGCATCTGGCTGGCCTGGACTCTCATCCAAGCGTGGGGACAAGGGAGCCTTAACCACGTTCTGACCTAGCTCCTCCGGATTACCAGCTGGGAAGGTGAGTCTCATTCTACAGGAAGACTAGAAAAGGGGGTCCAAGATCTCCAACCTCAGGAAGTCACCAAGATTTCATCTGCACAGCCACGGCACCTGCACGCACACACCCCACCCACCCCCAACCCCTCTTGGAAGTCCCAAAGCAAGTACATATTAAAAATTCCCCCAAGGACGTAGCCTTTGGACGTGGCAATTGTAGGTGCATTTCTATTGCTATGATTTTCTCCACAGGTCCTCTGGGCTCCTCTGTCACTCTCAGCATGCGGCTCACTGCAGTAATGTCACCACTTGTTTCAGAAATAGTGAAAGAAAAAACACTGTTTGACATTGTCATTCTGCACTTTCTTACCCTGGATCTCCCCCAGCCCATAGGGACATATGGGCTCCTAAGTCACTTTCTCTTTAAAATATATATTCAGTTTCGTTCTACTTGTTAAATACTATAAAAGATATGAATGCTCCCCTGGTGGCTCAGACGGTAAAGAATCTGCCTGCAATGTGGGAGACCTGGGTTTGGAAGATCCCCTGGAGGAGGGCACCCTACCCACTCCAGTACTCTTGCCTGGAGAATCCCCATGGTCAGAGGAGCCTGGTGGGCTGCAGTCCATGGGGTCACAAAGAGTCAGATATGACTGAGTGACTAAGCATAACACAAGATACAAAAACCAGCTGAAACTAATCTGTGCTGTGAGAAGTCAGGACAGTGGTTACTTTGGGAAGGTGGTTTCTGGGATGCTGGAAACTACATATTATTTCCTTTTCAGTGCTGGTTACCTAGTATGTTGAGTTTGCATAAATTTATGAAGCTGCACTCTTATGATCTGTATCTTTTCTACAGGTCAATAAAAAGTTTAATAAAAATGTGTATGCTCAGTTGCTAAGTCATGTCTGACTCTTTGCAACCCCATGACTGTAGCCCACCAGATTCCTCTGTCCATGGGATTTCCAAGGCAAGAATACTGGTGTGGCTTGGCATTTCCTTCTCCAGGGGATCTTCCTGATCCAGGGATCTAACCCGCTTCTCCTTATTGGCAGGTGGGTTCTTTACCACTGAGTCACCAGGGGAGCCCAACTTGAAGCTTAAATAACTAGGTTTTCTAAGTTTGATAAACATAATGAGAATTCTGTTTTGACAATAGTGATGAAATAACTACCACCACACAACAGCCCCACATCTCAGAATTGCTGTGAGAAAGGGGAGAGATGCTAAGAGAAAGTTGTTTGTGGCTCACCTACACAGGTGTATATAAATGCTCATGGCATACTACAAACTGCAGTGCTTTCCCTTGACGTGACTTCCCTGGTGGCTCAGACGGTAAAAGTGTCTGCCTACAATTCGGGAGACCTGGGTTCTTTGATCCTCTGGAGAAGGAAATGGCAACCCACTCCAGTTCTCTTGCCTGGAAAATCTCATGGACGGAGGAGCTTGGCAGGTTACAGTCCACGGGGTCACAAAGAATTGGACACGACTGAGTGACTTCACTTTCTTTCCCTTGACTTATAGGATTCCAGGTGCTGATGGGAACCCTGGTGAGTGAGCCAAGCCCAGTGTGCCCTGAGTGTAGACAGTCCACTCCTGCTGAAGGCTGTGGTGGGGGCCGCCTGAGGGTGCCGTGAGCACAGGACAGACAGGAGGGGAGAAACAGAGAGAAGGATCAATGTACAAGTGTGAAGAGCTGAGAGGATGTTAAATGCAGGAACTGGAATGGGCTGCTCTTCCCAGGTCCCTCTTCCCTGCCTGACTGCTGGTTGAGGAATTATTAAAAGGCAAAACAGCCCGAGAACATGTCCCAGATCAAAAAGGGCTGAAATTCAATTGCTGAGGTCTTAACAAATTCAGCAACTGCATCCTTAAGGGACTTAAGTAAGCACCACCCCACCCCCACCCTCCAGGGGTCACTACTCCCTTCCCTTTCCCTGGGCTCCCATTGCTCCAAATCTCCTTCCTGCTTGTTAATTTAGTGGTTGCAGCACCAAAGAATTCTTTAAAAGGTGATGTGGAAAGGAGGAAAGAAAGTGGAAGGGAAGGTCATTATGAGGTCACTTTCGAGTTTTTCTTGACTAGGAGCTCCAAAGTTTATTGTTTGAAAGGAAATATGCCCAAGACCCTTACATAATTCAGTATAACCAAAAAAAAAAAAAAAAAAAATTCAAACTAACAGACTGCTCTTCGCCCGCTTTGACTTTGCACACAGCACCCAACAATCCTACAGTAAAGGAATTTAATTGCAGTGACCTTAAACAGGGGCAATGCCAACATTTTCTCTGCTTAACAGGGACCAAGTGAACTCTAGAAACTGAGATTTGTAGGAAAGAGTAGGCCGAAATTGAGCAAGTCCCCCAAAATTACAGCAATATTAAAAACTAACCCTAGGAGTCAAACGGCAGAACTGTAGAAATGGAGAGCCACTTAGCAACAGGGCAGACTGACCACTCAAGGGGCCCTCTTGCTGGAGCTGGTTCAAAAACAAGTGGTTTCCAAGGCTGTAGGTGCAACAAGACGTGTCAACAATGGTTGACAAAGTACTTACTGCACATTGGTTCATGGTTGCTAATTTGGTAGCTTATTTTTGGTCATCTGCAATATGTAGAACAGTCTTCCTCATAGAGGCATTTTGATGAGTATTTGGGAATAAAAGATGCATTTTGAAACAACTGGGGTCATTTGGATATGGACTGTACATTAAATAACACTACTGAGTAATGTTAACTTTCTGAGCATTGATGATAGCATTGCAGTTGTGTGGGAGGCTGTCCCTATTCATATGAGACACACACTTAAATTTCTGTGAAGTCTTATAAGGACTGCAACTTCCTTTAAAGTAGTTCACCAAAAACAAACGTACATACACACAAACATATTCACAAGCATGCACACACGTAAACAGTAATAAAAATTGAGAGGCTGCTTGACCGACACACTTTCTATCAAAGTCTAAGGAACTGGTATCACCTGGTACTGAAATATCTACCTGAAAAAAAAGGGTCTGAAATAAGGAGAATTGGTTGGAAGCCTGGTAACTCCTTCCCTCCCAGCTGCAGGCAGTCAGGCTACTGAACCTAGGAACAGTGGGAAGTCTGTTGTCCAGAGAGGGTAAAATAGTGTCTCTGGTTAACCAGGCACTGTTGAGGGTCAGGGTACTTAATGTAAACATAGATATTAATTGGATGTTTATGCAGTGAATGCTAGGCATTTGTACCTTCTTCCTCTTGGCTCCTGGGAGTTGATCTATGGTCAGGTCACTCAAGATGACTGTTCTCTACTACCCCTGCCAGAATAGCATCTATTTTATCTGCACTCTACTCACATAGCAAACCTTCCTACCTACTTGCTCCCTCCAAGCTGGTGACCTTTCTAATCTTTAGATCAGAATAGCTCCACCTGATAGTTAATCAAACTGGCAGTGAGGGGCAGCCCCTCTGCTGGTTTCCCTGGTAACTAACGAGCCTGGGCTTTCCCAGATGGTGCTGGTGGTACAGAACCTGCCTACCAGTGCAAGAGATATAAGAGATGTGGGTTTGATCCCTTGATTGAGAGGATTCCCTGGAGGAAGACACGGCAACCCACTTCAGTATTTTTGCCTGGAAAATACCATGGACAGAGGAGCCTGGCAGGTTACAGTCCATGGGGTCACAAACAGAGACGACTGAAGCAACTTAGCATGCATGCAATGAGCCAGGGAAACTGCCCCCTATAACTGATGTCTTTGTTGTTGACTCTGGGCTCTTTCTTTGGTATTAAAGCTGGGCAAGTACAGCCCAATAGTTAGCACTCAGGCTTTATCCTCCAAGAAAAACTTTATAGAGAATTGGCTAGCTCACAAGGAAAGCCCTCAACAGATATGCTGTTGAGGGTTTTATAAATAACACAGCCCAGTCAAACCCCGCTAAATGTAGGTTTGGGTAGGTATCAGCTAGGGATTGACTAACCAGTCCCACATGTTTCTACTCTCAAGTAAGAACAGCCAAATAAGCATCATGAGCTATCAGAAGAGAATCTCTGATAAGAAAAAAGAGAGACCAAGACAAACATAAAACTGCAACAGAGACACAGAGGACAGGCCATGTAAAGAAACAGGGAGAAGACGGCCGCTGTAAACCAAGGAGAAAAGCTGCAAGAAAGCACCAGCGTTGCCACCTCGATCTTGGACTTCTAATCTCCAAAACTGTGAGAAAATAAATTTCAGTTGTTGAAGACACATATACACACACCACAAAAGCAACAGAAGTTTTAAAAGAACAATTAAAAAACCAAAACTAGCATTAATATACTAAGAAAAGATGCTACTCTTAAGAGTCCCCTGCACTGCAAGGACTGCAGTCAATCCTAAAGGAATCAACCCTGAATATTCATTGGAAGGACTGATGCTGAAGCTCAACTACTTTGACTACCTGATGCAAAGAGCTGACTCACTGGAAAAGACCCTGATACTGGGAAAGATTGAAGGCAGGAGGAAAAGGGGATGAGGATGAGATGGTTGGATGGCATCACTGACTCAATGGACATGAGTTTGAGCAAATTCCCAGAAATGGTGAAGGACAGGGAAGCCTGGAGTGCTACAGTCCATGGGGTTGCAAACAATCAGACATGACTGAGCAACTGAACAACAATAAGATGCTATAACCATGAAATAAGAACAGAACACCATTACTAAGAAAAAGATAATTTAGAGGGGGAAAAGCTTTTGGAAATTAAAAATACCATCCTAGAAATGAAAAGGATCCAACAAAAGGATTAGAAGATAAAGTCTCATTCAAAACATGATGGGAAAAAAAAAAGAGAAAAATAGGAAAACTGAAGTGCAAGTCCAGGGGATCCTACACCTGAATAATAAATTCCAGAAAGGGCAAACAGAACAGACAAGAGGGGAAAACACATCAAAATAACTCAAGAACATTTCCCAGAGCTGAAGGCCACTAGATTCTACATCAGAAGTGCTCAGTAACAGGACATTTCAGAACACTCGGAATAAAAAGAAAAATCCTACAAACTTCCAAAGAGAAAAAGCAGAACCAAGGTCTCAAATAATTTATATCCCATATGTCCTCTCTCAAGAAGCTGTTGGAGGGGGTACTCTGGTAAAATAAGAGTAAATCAGGAAAGAAGAGGACTTGGATATAGGAAATAGGGAAGCCAGTACTGGAAACAGGAGTGAGCTGTGTGCAAGACTCCAGGACAAGTGTTCTAGGAAGGGACTGTGGAAAGTTCTCCAAGGAGATGAATCAAAAAATATCTCATGTGCCTGAATATATGAGGGGAATTTAGGCCTGAAGAATTTAGAACTGAAACAATAATAATATAACACTATTAAAGCAAGGCAACTATTAACACCAGGGAAAACAAAAAGTGGTACAGATAAGGAGAAGTAATCATCACCAATCATTAGTTCAAAGCTTAGCTATAAACAGAATTTATACAATCACAGTCAGAAAAAAGGGTTCTAACCAAAATTTTGCTGTATTTATATAGTGAGCGGCAGCAGAGACAGAAACGGTGAATGTGCTGTGAGGAGGTACTGGAGGCAGACAAGAGTTAAATCTTCCTCTTTCCTACTGGGAAGTCATTAGATAATTCCTCAAGCTTACAAGTCAGAGAGCAGCAAGACACTGCATTATTTAAAAATCTAGATGTAACTACCAAAAAAGAAAAAAAAATGTGCCAATAGAGTTTAAAATGAAAGCCACTGGGGAGTGGAGAATGAAAAATAAGAGGACAAGAGACTGCTAGAGGGTGTTTTATTTTTTGACTCTATGTACATGTGTCTATAATTTATTTGTGTACATAACTATTGAAAATATAATACACGTGCACTGTCGGGAGCCAGCGTGAGGAATCCCACCAGTGCCAAGGTCATGCGGCAGAGACCTCAATGGGCAAGGACGATTCGGGTCTCAGGGTTTCCCCCTGGCATTTCCTGAGCATGTACCCCCCCAAAATAAGAATCTGCCTGCTTTTCTACTCTTCTGACATTCTCTGGAAAAAGTCAACTCAGGGCTTTAGCCTTCTGCATTTGAAAGGAGTGTTTCGGCTCAACCCCCCTCTGATAACGCTCTAACTTAAAGCTCTAACTTGCCTAACAGGTTCCCTGGACCTTTTACAGCTTGTGAATTGCTTACAGCCCCCAACTGCAAGGGGACAAAAGCTTAAAGTATCTTAAAGTTACAAAACCTTTTCTAAGAGCTAAAAATCCTATTGGTGACAGAATTTCACTGTTGACTCAATGATTGCTGCCAGACCTCCTTATTCTTTATTTTTTAGGCACCTGGGAAGATGTTAGCCAATATAAACGGGATGTGGAAAAAGATACATAGTAGTTTTGATGTTAGCAACACTAGACTTTTGAGTTAATTACTTTTCTCTTATAAATCACTGTACTCCTTTTACTTGTTACAAATTGCTGTGTCCTTGCTACGTAAGAATGTAACTTTATTTAGTGCTTCCTGAGAATGGCACCAGACCTTGGAAAGAACAACACTTATCAGAAAAGAGCCATAAAATGTTAATTGGCCCTTTTGGCCAGAAGATGATGTAAATCACCTAAGGCGTGTGTATACAACTAGGTATGCAGAGAGAAAAGCCTGATTTTGATAAGAGTCTGGGCTGCTGATGCTGCATAATTTTATATTACCCATTGATCTCTGTGTACAATCAAAAAAGGGTATAAAAGGCCTTGAAGGACAATAGGAAAGGGAGCCAGTTATTGGAAGGACTGGTTTCCCCCGTGTCTCCTACTCTAATTTCTGGCTGAATTCCCATCTGGGCGTGGAGGCTTGCCATGTCTACTTACTTGTCCCGGCTTTTAAGTTCCACGCAAAAGGGAGCCCAGGGCGGGGTACCTTTAGAGATTCGAGCGGGCGCCAGTGGCCCCACATAGATGGTGCAAGCTCCTTGTCTGGAACTTTATTGGCTTTCCATGTAAACCAAGTTATTCAGCCTCTTTTCTCCACTAAATTTTCCTACTATACTATTATTTTCTAATCTTATATATCTAAATAAATAATTCTTTCTAAGACGCCACACCGTCCCCGCTTCGAATTTCCCTGGATCCACCGGGGCTGGACCCCGACAGTGCACAACTTTAAAAATATTGTGAAACGTTCTCTTTGCCACTTATCCTCTGTTATCAAACAAAATTCTCTTTGTTATCAAACTATAAGGCATGCATGCTCAGCTGCTTCAGTTGTGTCTGACTCTGCGACCCTAAGGACTGTAGCCTGCCGGCTCCTCTCCAGGCAAGAATACTAGAGTGGGTTGCCATGCCCTCCTCTAGGAATCTTCCGGAACCAGCTATCAAACCTGCATCTCCTGAATTGCAGGCAGATTCCTTATCCACTGAGCCACCTGGGAAACCCTATCAAACTATCGGTGGATAATAAAAGTGTTTCATTAGGTACTAATGATTATATTTGGAAAGACATAAAAGACTTTTATTTCATATTAAATTATTAATACATTTAGGTCTATGTGTTCATTCTCTTAGAATATACATGCTGATTCCAAGTACTGTGGCCAATTCTATTTCACAATACCCATGGTAATATAAAGTACTCACAAACTCCAGTGGACTGAGACGCGTGCCAGAGATGGGCCTGGAATCAGAGAACTCAAAACTGGATGCATGGACGCTAGCACAGGAGACGGAACAGAAACATAAGTTTGTGAATAATCATTTCTTTTATTTCTAGTATATACTAGTTAACTCTAACCCCACAACAAGTAAAAGCATTCAACGCATAAGCCTTGAGGAAGACAGAATTTTTCAAAATCACAGTACTTTAAACATTTTATTAACAACTCTTCTCTTGCTTTTAGGAGGATTAAAAATAGTGAATAATTCAAAAATGGAATGTATATAGTGATTTTTTTAAAGCTTTGTTCACATGACTTTATAAAGTTGGTATAACAACCATTATTAACCATTTCCAACCACAGCCAACTTCTTGGACCCAAGGTCTGGAATTATCTTCAGAAATCTTGGACAGATATAAGTGATATAACTGGCAAAAGTCAAACTTAGGAAAGCAACTATCCAAACCTAGAATTAAGGGAAAATTACACATTTGAGTGTAGAGACAAGGGAAGAGCTAAATACCTGAAGGAGGATGGCGGTCTGTTTTCCGGTGTTCTTGAAGATGCAGGCCCAAATAGTTTTCTTTGGTCTTCCCGTGGTGTAAACGGTTTTGGGTCCTAACAGTTCGTAAGGAATTTCGTGCTTCACTTATGATTTCTGCACTGGTCTTCTGCTTGGACAGCAAAGGTCGGTAAAATGGATCCAGCTTTTCTAACTTTTTACCATTTGGAGACAGCATCTTTCCTTTTAAAGTATAATATTCTTCAGGAAGATACCACACCCTGCATATACAGGACACAAAATACCAACTATTTTCATCCAGTCACTTAGAAAGGATACACGCTTACACTATTCCTGTACATTAAACTTGGGGGAAAAAATCACAACTTTTAATTAAAAATTGACCAGGCAGTTACACTTTGAAGATCAGGATGGGAGAAGAGCTTTCCAAAAAACAAACAAAAAAAAATAGGCTGAAGTGCACAGTGATGCCTTAAGGAATATATGCAATTGAGGGAATGAGAAGCAGGAAGGAGACACAGCGTGAAAGTTAAACCTGGAGAGAAAGAAGGTAAGTTGTGAAAGAAGACACCCTAGGAAGGGAAAACCATCTCAAGGGCTCCAATCGTTTTAGAGATGGGAGATCCACAGGCAAGGTGAGAGTGGGGTTCTGTTAACTGAAGTGTGTGGTTCTGCTTAACTGATGTTTCCCTTTCTTTCCAACTGCCCTCCACACAAAACGCTAGTATAAGATTAAAGTTAGTCAGATGGGGTTTCTTTCCAAACTATACTAGCTTTTATAACTGTAGAAAGGTTCAGCCTTACATTTGCCTATGATATATCTAAATGAGTTGATTCAAACTGCCTTCAATTTAATGTCCTACATGAATAAATAACAAAATATCAAATGATCTTTTCCCAAGACACCGCCCTCACTTAAAGACATACAGTCAAGCACAAGGACCATGAGGATACACATCCCCCTTTTTAAATTTTTTAAAAATTGGGGTAAAATTGCTTTACAATGTTGTATTAGTTTCTGCCATATAACAGTGTGAATCAGCTATATGTATACATATATCTCCTCCTTCTTGCACCTCCCTCCCACCCCACCATCCCATCCCTTGAGGTACACATTCTTAAATGCTTGTGTGCCCCACAGAGGCCTGGCTAACTTGGCAACAAAACTGACAGCTTTACACTTTAAAACAGTTGAGATTTTAAAAACTTAATTCTAATTAGTACATGGTATTAAGTATTCATTCATTTAAAATAAAAGAAAAACCAATCTTCTGAAAATGTATCTCTAGGGAGACTGAAGTCTATAAAATTATTCATATATTTCAAGTTGCCCAATTTTAGAATAACTTTTGCAAAAAAAAGAAGGTTTTGTGAAATATATCCAAGGAAACTGAAAACAATCCATTTCTGTAAGTAGAATCAACGGGTGATTCCTTAGACAACCAAAGGGGATTTACTATATTATGATTCTGTACCTTAAGGTGTTACTTAACAACAGGCAACAAGAACATTTGTTTAGTTCTATCCACTCTAAGAGTTTTTGAAGAAAAGAATATAATGATAATTTCAAAAAATATGCCATTCTTTTCACAGGGAAAGGCCAGAGGGTGAAGTAAAAACAGTAAAAAAAAAAAAAATTACTAGATAAGCAATACTATTCTGGAAATTTTCGATATAGGCATTTGAATGTAAAGTAAGCAAGGTCTCCAGAATTATGTACATTAGAACAACTAACAAAAACTAGCAGGCCTGGTACATTTATTTCTAATATGATATGACAGACTCTTTACTAAAAAAATTCAATGTTAATTAAATATATATATATATATATAATACCAGCGGAAAAGATGTACATAATGGGTTTAAAAACCTTTTTGTCTGTAAATTTTTACCATCAATTCTAACCCGATTTTCTCCCTTTTCTCTCCTCTGCAACTCTCACTTCAGCAGTTACACTTTGAGAAACCCTTTCAATAATGTAGTATCTGTACAGTTAATCTATTATCATATCAATATTAATATAGTATTAACCAAATCAAACATGGAAATGTTCGATAATGCAAGTGAACTAAGTTAGAAGTGGATTTGAGGGGGTCTTTTTCTTTATAATTATTAAATTACAAATTCTTATAGATATAATTTTTGCCAATTTAAAAAATTATCAGTTTGTCTATTACAGTAAAGCATGCCTGAGCCATAACATAGTAGTATTACAGAAATTTTAACTTTACAAAAATCCTCCTGACAACTGGAACAAATCCATTCAGCTGTTTCCTCTATTTGGATCTCTCGGAAGACAGATAGGCATAAACACTGTCTTCACTCTCAGGCAAGGACCACTAATTCTCGTTCAACATGTACTTTAATACCAAGCAGTGTGCTAAGTACTCTCATGTACATCATCTCATTTAACTCTGTGAGATGGATAAAGTCTTAAGGAATTACACGCATGCACACATGTTCCCAGAGCTGAATATATTCAAACTATGACCCACTAGATGGGGTGGTAGAAGGTGGGGGCACTCAGAGGCCTCATGGCTGCAGCTATTTACACACCAATACAGAAACATGCACGTGTCTTCACAAGCAGAACAGACTTCTCAGTGTGAACCAGCTGAGTATCAGCCCTGCTTATGCCCACATGCTTTTAATACAAGGTAGAAGCTGATGGGGGCAAAAATAAAGATAAACTACCATGTGTTTAGGAAAGAGAAAGAGATTTCTGACTGGGAGGTGTCAGGTAGACTTTCTGGAGGAGATGATGTTTGAGCTGGGTTCTGGAAAATGGTCTGAATTTGAGTAAATGACAATGGCTGACACTGAGGCTGGAGTAGAGAAGGAGTTTCCAGCCAAGTCAACGAGGGAGCCAAGGCAGAGTATCAAGGATACACCAGGTGTGTGCTGCATAAGAAGGAGCCCTGGAAATGAAGACTGGAGTTGTAGCAGGGAGAGATCTGAATGGCAGGTCAAGAAAGTAAATAAAAGCTGATAAGCAAATTAAAAGATGTTGTGGTATGAAATGATGGCAGGGATGGGCAGGATGAAAAAAAACTAGAAGGGACAAAATCAGGCAGTTTTTGTATAACCCAGCTACCTCCTAGAGGTCCTCAAGAAAGTTTTCCTGGAAGAGCCTCTCCCACCTTCCCAGCCTCATCAGGGGTCCCTCCCGCATACTCCGCAAGGTCCCCTGTGGCCTGTCAGCACATCTCCCCCCTCACTGGGTTAGAGCTGCCTGCGCACCTGGTGTTGCCCCACCAGGCTCGGAGCCTGTTCTTCATGAGAAGCGCAGCTTAAAGTTGGCATTTGCATAATCACTGGACCCCAAATACAGACCGTAGCTAGAAAACATCCAGATGAAGGTTGCATGGCTCCTGAACTGGAGGCATTTGTTATAGTGGATTAAGAAAACATATGGGGCTTTCTTTCAAGTGGCATCTGATTCTTGATGCTATATACCATAGGAGCTCAAACTTAACCACTTTTTGCTTTCTTGCTTTCACTTTGAGTTGCTCAGCATGGAGTAAGACTTGATAAATGTCATGATTAGTGGATGGGGGTATTAAAAGCCTGAAGTATAGGAGTAAAGGTGAAACAGAGGTAAGAAGAGAAATGAGAACAAGTAAGTGGCACCAAGGACATGAGAACCATGGGAAGCAGGATCTGGCATCTGAGAGGGCAGGCAGGGGACAGAGATGACACTGGGTATGCAAAGCTTGGGAGGGCAAGGTGACCTTTTAAAAGAAAACAGAAGCAGATGTGGACTACAAAGGGAAAGTAGCAGCCTGAGCTCTGTCCTGCATCACTGTCCTGAGTTTATGATGTGCACAGCAACTCTAGGGGATGAACACCACCAGCAGAAGGAAATTTGAAACTGGAGACCTTTTCAAACAAAATATTTCTTATCGGTTAGGGGAAAGGCTGTAAGTCATCATTTATAAGTTTATACCTAATTATAAACATCTGTCTTTACCTCTGCTGTTAACAGTCATCTGAAACAGAGCCTTCTTGCTAAATGCAACACTGCGCTATCAGGATGTTTGCAATAGGAGAAAGACTTGTCATCTCCATATTCTTTTTTTTTCCTGCAAATCAAATACTCAAGACCTTTACCATGATTTTGAATGACTTTTGTGATAATATGAGCATCCAAACAAGCAGTGGTTAAATGCTTAGATCTGGAGTAAAGTTCAAATCAGTTCAGTTTAGTCGCTCAGTTGTGTCTGACTCTTTGCAACCTCATGAGTGGCAGCAGGCCAGGCCTCCCTGTCCATCACCAATACTCTTAACAATCTGCAGCTGTGTAACCTTGGGCAAGGTTTCTAACATCTCTAAGCCTCAGTTTCCTCATCTATAAAAAGCAAGCTGTAAAGAGTAATTGCCTCATAGGACTGTTTTGAAAATTAAATGATGTAATTAACATAAAGTGGGTTAGCATGGTGACTGGCCCTGAAAAACTGCTAACTGCTGCCCCAATGCTATGTGATAAAAGGATACAACAATTAATTTTCTCATGAATGAAAAGTCGCATTTCAAAAAAGAAACTGCAAAAGAAATGCCATTTGTTCAGTGTTTTTTTTAAATATATAAGTTTTAAAATTTAAACCATGGTGTTCTGCTTTGTGAAAAAAGAATCTTAAGTATTTTATTGACTATAAGCTGTGTCAAACAATCAGAATTTTATAAATTTATAAAAAAGATATAAATAAGGTGTGGTACTTGCTTTTCTACCACGTAAAATAATTCTAAATCAGGATGAGACAGAAGGTCTGCTGTGATACTAGTAGGAATGGATGATAAAAGACGTTATATGTAATACGATATATTTTAACGTATATTGTTACACATATGCTTATTTATTTAAGACCCTATCTGTTGCCTAGAGGAGCCCAGGTACAATTTATGTGACTTTGGCTGGGTCACTGTCTGCCTTGATAGACAAGTCCCTTTGTCTAGACTCTCTCATTCAACAACTGCTACTGAGTTTCAACTAAGCACCACGCGCTTGGCTAAACCTCAGCGTGTAGAAATAAAGACGTCCGCGACCCGACCCCGAGAGCAAGCACAGTTCACTCTCATCACCTCTCTCCTCGATCCAGGGACAGAAAGGCGACGACAGAAGAAGGGGTCCCCGGTGAACCTGCAGGGGAAGCCTCACCTCCCGCGCGGCCAGTGGCTCCCCGACTCCTGGCAATGGCCCCCTCCACCGGTCCAGGCCAGAGCAGAGCGCCGCAGCATCTTCACCCTGCCCGCCAGTCGGCCTGCCAGCCTGCTCCTCCCGGCCGGCCGGCCTGCGTCTCCATGGTAACGGTACACAAACTACTTCCTCGGGCGGCCCGGCCGCCTCCCTGCAAAGCCAGGTAGCTGCTAGACAGGCGGAGCGGACCAGAGACTGAGCTGGGAGTGGGCGCAGGGAAGGGGGCTTCCGGCCAGACCCAAAGTACCTTGTGGTTAGCGCTGGAGACAAGTTTAACAACTGCGGAGATTCAGCTCATCCTCCAGTTTTTCCGCAGGCAGCAGCCTCAGCCGCGAAGGAGAGCAGGCGGGGCTCAGCAGGGTGGGGCTGGGTGAGGACGGACTGACAGGTCCCCCGGCGCCGCTCGGCCACTGGGCCTGCGCAGACCGCCCGGCGCATGCGCAGAAACGCTAAGGCGTGGACGCCGCGGGCCGAGGAGTGGGAGGAGCGTGGGCAAGGGCCGGAGGCAGGGAGAGAGCGTGCCAGGTGCGGCCAGAAAGGGCGAGGGGGACCCCTTGGACGAGCCGGGGTGGGAAGGCATCTGCTTTTAAATTAGAAATTTACGGAAGCACGTTCGTTGAGCCCGTGTGAGATCTCAGCGCCTTTATTAAATAACAGTACACAGAAAGGGCAGCTTAGTGTTTAGGGGTAAGATTCGGGATTTACTGGTTCAAGTGGAGGTTCAATGTAATCTTGAACTAGATCCTTAACCCTCCCAGTCTCTCTTCTGTAAAACTGAGGGAATAATAGTACCTAGCTAGGTCTTGTGATGGTTGTGAAGACAGAAAATAGATTTCAAGCGCTGTGCATGTGGCAGTCAACGAATGTTAAACTGCTGCTATTATTAAGACCTTGCACGGGTGAAGCACTTCAGAGTTTACAAAGTGTTTCACTGTGTATTATCTTTTTGAGCGTCCCTGACACTCTGATGAAGCCACCCCGGCATCCCTATTCACAGGAGAGGAAATATAGACCCGAGGTCTAGTAGTGACAGCGGTAGATTCAAGTCTAGGCCTCTGGCCGGCAGTTTTTGTTCTTACTGTTAACTGGTGAAAAGAACCCCATTTATGTTTCTGGCTTAAATTTTGTTTTCTCCTGTTAGACCATTCAGCAACACTTTACAGTGTTAAATACAAGTGAGACCATATTCACTCTTCATTCAGGATTGCACCACGTTTTTTAAATATGGGGATTTTTCAGCTAAAGTGTTGTCAACACTGGGAAAATGCCACATCCTTTGGTGCTAAGTATCTTGTAAAGAATAATTAAATTGAAAATATTTGGGGTCACATACTATGTATAAGGCATAGTGTTAGGTGGGGGAAATGATGTTAACCTGAACTAAAGGAAGCTAAGTGGTCTTCAAAGTACCCAACAGGATTTCACATACAATAAAACAATAAATACTCATTAGTTGATTGGATAATTTTAGGGCCTGCTGCTGCTGCTAAGTCATTTCAGTTGTGTCCGACTCTATGCGACCCCATAGACGGCAGCCCACCAGGCTCCCCCATCCCTGGGATTCTCCAGGCAAGAACACCAGAGTGGGTATTTTAGGGCCTAACATAAAGTATTGGCCTTCTTCGGAGTTGAAATCTTTCCCGACTACTTAGCATGAATTACTGGTTGCTTTCAGTTCCTTCCCATTCCCTAGAAATCCAGGGTTTGCTCCAGCCCCTTTAGATGAGTCTCAAGATGTCCCCATACATCTCTTGTCCCTGAGACTCAGAATGAAGGCTCATGTCGCCCCCTCCTTGCTGTCCCAGGTTGGAGCTTTAGTTTTCCCTGGACCATCTAATTGAAGTCACTGGGAAGACCTCTCACTGAGTTTGAGATGAGGGAGGTGGCACCCCTACCCTCCTCTTCAAAGAAATTGTCTCATACATTCTCTCCTCTTCCACTCTCTGACTCCTTACTTTTAGCCTCAGCCTGGTCAGTTCAGTTCAGTTCAGTCGCTCAGTCGTGTCCGACTCTTTGCGACCCCATGAATCGCAGTACGCCAGGCCTC
>SJXQ01007549.1:0-80152 GCA_006408695.1 Aepyceros melampus
CCAAAATGCAGTACTTGGATGCAATCTCAAAAACGACAGAGTTTTCTCTGTTCATCTCCAAGGCAAACCATTCAGTGTCACAGTTATCCAAGTCTATGCCCCAACCAGTAATGCTGAAGAAACTGAAGTTGAATGGTTTTATAAAGACCTACAAGATCTTTTAGAACTAACAGCCAAAAAAAAGATGTCCATCTAGTCAAGGCTATGGTTTTTCCTATGGTCATGTATGGATGTGAGAGTTGGACTGTGAAGAAGGCTGATCACTGAAGAATTGATGCTTTTGAACTGTGGTGTTGGAGAAGACTCTTGAGAGTGCCTTGGACTGCAAGGAGATCCAACCAGTCCATTCTGAAGGAGATCGGCCCTAGGATTTCTTTGGAAGAAATAATGCTAAAGCTGAAACTCCAGCACTTTGGCCACCTCATGCAAAGAGCTGACTCATTGGAAAAGACTCTGATGCTGGGAGGGATTGGGGGCAGGAGGAGAAGGGGATGACAGAGGATGAGATGGCTGGATGGCATCACTGACTCGATGGACATGAGTCTGAGTCAACTCCGGGTGATGGTGATGGACTGGGAGGCCTGGTGTGCTGCGATTCATGAGGTCACAAAGAATTGGACATGACTGAGTGACTGAACTAACTAACTAACTATTCTATATGTACAGGGTGATCTTGTACATATAGTATATAACATCTATGGAAATGCAATTTGATGAACTACTGGATTTTAGTTTCTTTTATAAACACTCTGTAAGTAATACTTTCTCAATTATGAGTCTTATTTCAATAAAGATACTTTCTAAATTATTTTCAATTTACATAATTATCTGCTTGATTTCAGTTCTTTGAAATTGGTTAAGGTCTTTTTATGATTCAGGATAGGATTTATATTGGCAAATGTTACATGCAAACTTGGAAAAATGTTATTACCTTGTTTTGGAGAGTGTTCTATATCAGTTAGGTATAATTTCCTTATTGAGTTATTCAGCTCTTTATTTTTACTAATTTGCTTTTCCTGGGTTTCTGTCTACAGTGGAGAGAGAGAGGTTAATGACTAGCTGTGACTGATAGAAACCCATAGATGTTGGAGCAATGGGATATTTAAAAATAAAATATACCTGTACTCTGTGTTGATTGTAGGATGGCTCCTTTTCTATGGTTTCATACTCTAGCATTAAACTACTGTGTATATAACTTCAAAATATTTATACTTAGATATTCAAATTCTATAAATAGCATATACTTCCCAATTCTAACATTTTTTCTTAAACCTATACAACTCTTTACTAGTATATATTTGATATATTAGAGAAGACTCGGATGAATTGGATTTTGCCTTTATTGTTGATATTCTTATTTTTTGTTCAGTGATTACACTTTTTTAATATTTGAAAATCTCTCCAAGCTTTACACAGTTGATTTGATTTTCAGGTATTTTTTATAAGCATAATATATAATTTCTGTTTCAGGGTCAATATTTTCCATATATCAGAATTTTAAAAAAATTGCTTTAATGAACATTGGGGTACATGTATGTATCTTTTTGAGTTTTGTTTTCATTAGGATAAATGCCTAGAAGTGGTGTTGCTGGGTCATATATTGGTGTACCTTCTAATTTTTTTTTAAGAAATCTCCATTCTGTCTTCCATAATGGTGATTCATGTTGGTGTATGACAGAAATCAAACTAGTGTTGTAAACCAGTCATCAATCAATTTAAAAAATAATATTAAAAATGCTTTAAATAATTTCCTTCAGCTACATCTTTATGCCCTCTTTTAGAAATATCTTTTTATTCCTATGCTCATCATTTGAATATTTCCTCTTTTAAAACTATTTTTTCCTTTTATATCATATGGATATTATTTCATCTGGAAACATGTCCCTGTAAATACCTTCTCTTGAATGTCTTCATTAGTTCTTCAGATGTGGAGGTTGGATTTTTCCTCTTCTTGTGGTTCATCCACATTTTAAATTGCTTTTTTTTTTTAACTGATGCTACAATTTTTGGGGACTGGGGTTCATATTTTCTAACATTTTATCTGATGTTGCTGTACATGTGTATCAAAGGAAGCAAACTACCTGATGAACATATCAATTAAAGTAAGACACTACTGAGGAAATCAGGATTGAAATAGCTTTAACTCTGAACATACTTGCAAAATCTGTGAAACCTGAGTATATTTTTAAGAGATCTTAAGGGATATGGAAGGAAGAACATGAAGCATATGCAACTGGGGATTAAAAAGTAATTCAGAAATAAATCTGACTTTTCCTACGACATACAAGATTATACAAATAAAATAGCCTTGGTGCTGAGTTATATAGGAGTTAAAAAATTCCTTGAGAAGTTACAGCGCTGAGATGGTCCTCCCACAGATCTGTGCACGTAATTCACATCAGTTGTTGCTCAATAAAACCGCAAGTCTTGAAGTTAATTTAGAGTGGTCCTAGGCCAAGAGTTTCCTTGTATCCCTATTAGCAACAAAAGCAAATTCTATCTGGAGGATTGCACCTACATCCTAGGGCACAGAAATTTCCAGAAATTATGCCTCAATCAGAGTAGGAAATCACTAATTCTGCAAGAAGATAGAACACCATAAATATGAAGAAAGCAAGCTTTGTCAAGTAACAAGTAATTCAGTTCAGTTCAGTCGTTCAGTCATGTCCGACTCTTTGCGACCCCATGAATCGCAGCATGCCAACCTCCCTGTCCATCACCAACTCCCAGAGTCCACCCAAACCCATGTCCATTGAGTTGGTGATGCCATCCAACCATCTCATCCTCTGTCATCCCCTTCTCCTCATGCCTCAATCTTTCCCAGCAGGATCTTTTCGAATGAGTCAGCTCTTCTCATCAGGTGGCCAGAACACTGGAGCTTCAGCTTCAATGTCAGTCCTTCCAATAACCCAGGACTGACCTCCTTTACGATGGACTGGTTGGATCTCCTTGCAGTCCAAGGGACTCTCAAGAGTCTTCTCCAACACCACAGTTCAAAAGCATCAATTCTTTGGTGCTCAGCTTTCTTCACAGTCCAACTCTCACATCCATATATGACCACAGGAAAAACCATAGCCTTGACTAGATGCACCTTTGTTGGCAAAGTAATATCTCTGCTTTTTAATATGCTGTCTATGCTGGTCATAACTTTCCTTTCAAGGAAAAGCATCTTTTAATTTCTTGGCTGCAGTCACCATTTGTAGTGACTTTGGAGCCCAGAAAAATAAAGTCAGCCACTGTTTCCACTGTTTCCCCATCTCTTTGCCATGAAGTGATGGGACCGGATGCCATGATCTTCATTTTCTGAATGTTGAGCTTTAAGCCAGCTTTTGCACTCTACTCTTTCAGTTTCATCAAGAGGCTCTTTAGTTCCTCTTCATTTTCTGCCATAAGGTGGTATCATCTGCATATCTGAGGTTATTGATATTTCTCCCAGCAATCTTGATTCCACCTTGTGCTTCCTCCAGCCCAGCATTTCTCATGATGTTCTCTGCATATAAGTTAAATAAGCAGGGTGACAATATACAGCCTTGACGTACTCCTTTTCCTATTTGGAACCAGTCTGTTGTTTCATGTCCAGTTCTAACTGTTGCTTCCTGACCTGCAAACAGATTTCTCAAAAGGCAGGTCAGGTGATCTGGTATTCCTATCTCTTTCTGAATTTTCCACAGTTGATTGTGATCCACACAGTCAAAGGCTTTGACATAGTCAATAAAGCAGAAATAGATGTTTTTCTGGAACTCTCTTGCTTTTTCCATGATACAGTGAATGTTGGCAATTTGATCTCTGGTTCCTCTGCCTTTTCTAAAACCGGCTTGAACATCTGGAATTTCATGGTTTACGTATTGCTGAAGCCTGGCTTGGAGTATTTTGAGCATTACTTTACTACAGTGTGAGATGAGTACATTTGTGCAGTAGTTTGAGCATTCCTTGGCATTGCATTTCTTAGGTATTGAAATGAAAACTGGCCTTTTCCAGTCCTGTGGCCACTGCTGAGTTTTCCCCATTTGCTGGCATATTGAGTGCAGCACTTTCACAGCATCATCTTTCAGGATTTGAAAGAGCTCAACTGGAATTCCATCACCTCCACTAGCTTTGTTCATAGTGACGCTTCCTAAGGCCCACTTGACTTCACATTCCAGGATGTCTGGCTCTAGGTGAATAATCACACCATCGTGATTATTGGGGTCATGAAAATCTTTTTTGTACAGTTCTTCTGTGTATTCTTGCCACCTCTTCTTAATATCTTCTGCTTCTGTTAGGTCCATACCATTTCTATTCTTTATTGAGCCCATCTTTGCATGAAATGTTCCCTTGGTATCTCTAATTTTCTTGAAGAGATCTCTAGTCTTTCCCATTCTATTGTTTTCCTCTATTTCTTTGCATTGATTGCTGAGGAAGGTTTTCTTATAGTTTATCAATTCTCAAAAATGTCTTATATTGATATTATCACAAATTATAAACTAATGTGGATCATTATACTTAGAAAAAATAAAAGTAAAAATTTATAGAGAAAAAGAAACAAAAAATCCAATTGACTTAAAAAATTGAATTTTTGGCAATAGAAAAAAATGTAGGAATTACCTGGTCAATGGAGAAACTTCTACTTCCTGTGATAGTTGGTACTAAACATATCTTATGAAAATTAATTACTTGAAAACTGGGCAAAATTATTTTCAGTTATCAAACTTTAAAGAGCACGAGACTGACTTTCCAAAGAGAAAGGAATTGATGCCTTGGATTATCCTATAGTTTTCTCAAGACATTTTGAGCATGGAGGGCCAGAGAGGGTATCATGAGAGAGAGGAGAATAACACTGTATCACTAATTAAAGAGATTGAGACTGGGGATGCAGGTAGCAAAGGCTACTGAAATTTGTGGGGAAGAGTATCAGAGAGGAGGGAGGTACACAGATAAAGAGCTCTGACTGTCTACAAAGGGGTTCACTTGAATGCTTGGGTAAAAAATAATCTGAAAATATATGTTGTAAAATTGTATATTGCCAGGCAAAAACATAGGTAAAACAGACAGCTAAAAATATCCAGGGCTCGCTCAGGGCTAAGAGATCTGTGAGTTTCACCTTGGTGGACTGGAGGGGCATTGCAGACCACATGATTAATTCAGGAGAGACCTTCAAAGTACTCTCACACGTTCATAGCCTGAGACTAAAGTCTATACATGCTCCAGCAAAGTGAAAAAATAAGTCTCAGCTGGATCAAATTAATCTGCAAGGCACTTAAATGCCTGAGAAAACATACTCTAGAATCTTTAAATGAAGACCAGAAAATCCAGACAATCAATAATGTAATATACACAATGTTTAGTATCAAATAAAAAGTGCTAAACAGACAAAGGAGCTGGATAATGTGACTCACAATCAAGACAAAAATCATCCTAAGGGGAAAAAAGAGATAATGAAAATAGTGTAAAATAATTTTAAAACATTAAAAATGTGCTCATTGATTAAAGGATAATGGAAATAAGGTGAGAAAGGAAATGGAAAATATAAGTTGAATTAAATGGGAATATAGATGTTAAAAAAGACAAAAAAAACCCACACAGAATCTGAAATAAAAAACTCATTGTAGACACTGAGAAGAATGTGGAAAATAACATTATAGCAAACAAAGAAGACACTGGATTTACCAAGAATTAAAAAAAAAGAGAAAACTACAGAAAACAAAAGGAATAAGTGATACTGAGAATAGAAGTGGAGACCTACCTACAAATTTGACACACATCAAACAAATAATTGATAGATGTAATACAGTCCTTGAATGAGGAAAATTACAACACTGACCACTTAAAAAATATATATATATATATCAGTTTAATCTCTGAAGTGAGGCCCCTCTTTCATTCCTTTGTTGTTGTCCTTCAGTTGCTCAGTCATGTCCAACTCTGCAACCCCATGGACTGTAGCATGCCAGGCTTCCCTGTCGTTCACCAAATCCTGAAGGTTGCTCAAAGTCATGTCCATTGAGTCAGTGATGCCATCCATCCATCTCATCCTCTGTCATCCCCTTCTTCTCCCGCCTTCAATCTTTCCCAGTGTCAGGGTCTTTTCTAGTGAGTCAGCTTTTTGTATCAAGTGGCCAAAGTATTGGAGTGTCAACTACAGCATCAGTCCTTCCAGTGGAAATTCTGGGTTGATTTCCTTTAGGATTGACTGATTTGACCTCCTTGCAGTCCAAGGGACTTTCCAGTCTTCTCCAACAGTTTAAAGGCATCAATTCTTCAGTGTTCAGCCTTCTTTATAATACAACTCTCACATCTGTACATGACTACAGGAGACACTATAACTTTGACTAATGGACCTTTGTCAGCAAAGTAATGTCTCTGTTTTTGAATACGCTGTCTAGGTTTGTCATAGTTTTTCTTCCAAGGAACAAGAGTCTTTTAATTTTATGGATGGCCTACAGTCACCATCTGCAGTGATTTTGGAACTCAAGAAAATAAAGTCTGTTACTGTTTCCATTGTCTCCCCATTTATTTGCCATGAAGTGATGGGACCGAATGTCGCAATCTTAGTTTTGTGAATGTTGAGCTTTAAGCCAGCTTTTTTTTTTTTTTTCACTCTCCTCTTTCACTTTCATCAAGAGGCTTTCTAGTTCCTCTTCACTTTCTGCCATAAGGGTACTGTCAATCTTCCCTGGTGGCTCAGAGGTTAAAGCATCTGCCTGGAATGCAGGAGACCTGGGTTCGATCCCTGGGTCAAGAAGATCCCTTGGAGAAGGAAATGGCAACCCATTCCAGTACTCTTGCCTGGAGAATCCATGGAGGGAGGAGCCTGGTAGGCTACAGTCCATGGGGTCACAAAGAGTCGGACATGACTGAGTGACTTCACTTCACTTCATCTGCATATCTGAGGTTATTGATATTTCTCCTGGCAATCTTGATTCCAGCTTGTGCTTCATCCAGCCCAGCATTTCACATGGTGTATTCTGCATAGAAGTTAAATAAGCAGAGCGATAATATACAGCCTTGACATACTCCTTTCCCATTTGGAACCAGTCTGTTGTTCCATGTTCGGTTCTAACTTTTGCTTCCTGACCTGCATACAGATTTTTCAGGAGGCAGGTCAGGTGGTCTGGTATTCCCACGTTTTTCAGAATTTTCCAGTTTGTTGTGATCCACCCAAAGATTTTAGCATAGTCAAGAAGCAGAAGCAAACATTTTTCTAACATTCTCTTGCTTTTTCTATGACCCAGCACATGTTGGCATTTGATCTCTGTTTCCTCTACCTTTTCTAAATCCAGCTTGAACATATGTGAGTTCTCAGTTCACATACTGTTGAAGCCTAGCTTGGGGAATTTTGAGCATTACTTTGCTATCATATGGAAGGAGTGCAATTGTGTAGTAGTTTGAGTGTCCTTTGGCATTGCCCTTCTTTGAGACTGGAATGAAAACTGACCTTTTCATTGCTTACATTGTTAATTAATAATTTCTTGTTTTTTTTTCATGATTAACTGGCTAGAAATTTATAATTTGTATTAATCCACTCAGAGATTTTGATTCTACTCATTTTCTTTTTTTTTTTCCCATGCTTTAGAGCATTTTTTTTAAATCGCTAATACAGCCTTTATTTGCCTCAAATTTATTTTTATTTATTTATTTATTTATTTTAGCCTCCAACATCTTTTATTTTTCCTAGAACCTGTATACAATTAACTCTAGCAGGGCAGTACTCAGTATTGTTTAAGCCTCATATTTTAGATTAACTACTTATTATAAATGTGAATGCACATCATCATAACTGGGAAAATAAATGACATAGATTTATTCATTTATGTAATCTACAAAATTTTATATGCAACAGGAGCTTCTATACTACAGAATCTGACCTTACAAACTAGCTTACATATAAAACAGTTGCTCTTTGCTCATCTGTCCTAATCTAGAAAGTGTTACACCAATGCTTAAGATGTTATTAAAACAGATGAGTTCTCAACACAAGGTTAACAAACCTGAAGCTCCACCCTAGAAATACAAACCCATAATTTTACAATTTTACCAGAAATAGCTCATGAGCAACTCTTACTGAAGTAGTATTATAGGGAATTACAGTGTTGACCAAAAGAAGACACAGGTTTCTCATTAAACTTTTTTTAATGGGTCTCAAATTCTGTGACAGATTTTTGGTCAAGTTGTTTTCATTAAAAAGTTCTGATTTTAAAAACTAATAACTTAAACTGCCACACACAAAACATATGATCCATAAAAACATTCTCCTTTCCTTCTGAAGGTTTTATGATGCATTGTTGTCATTAACCAGTCTTTTACTATTAAACTTAAATGGCCAATTGAGACAAACAGTTCTGAGACCATTCTTCCACCACTGATTAAGACTGGGGTGGCAAGTACTGGGGATAATATTCATTTAGCCTTGTGAGCTTTCTGGGCAGACTTGGTGACCTTGCCAGCTCCAGCTGCCTTCTTGTCCACTGCTTTGATGACACCCGCAGCGACTGTCTCATGTCACACACAGCAAAACGGCCCAGAGGAGGATAATCAGAGAAGCTCTTGACACACATGGGCTTGCCAGGAACCATATCAATGATGGCAGTGTCACCAGATTTCAAGAATTTAGGGCCATCTTCCAGCTTTTTCCCAGAACGACCATCAATCTTCTCCTTCAGCTCAGCAAACTTGCAAGCAGTGTGAGCTGTGTGACAGTCCAGCACAGGCGCGTATCCAGCACTGATTTTTGCCTCAAATTTAGTATGTTCTTCTCTTCTGGCTTCCCTCATAACTCAGTTGGTCAAGAATCCGCCTCCAATGCAGATGACACTGGTTTGATTCCTGGGTTGGGAAGCTCCCTGGAGAAAGGATAGGCTACCCACTCCGGTATTCTTGGGCTTCCCTTGTGGATAACTGGTAAAAAAATCTGCCTACAGTGTGGGAGACCGGGGTTCAACCCCTGGGTTCGGAAGATAGACCTGGAGGAGGGAAAGGCTACTCGCTCTGTATTCTGGCCTGGAAAAGTCCATGGAGAAGTCCATGGGTTTGCAAAGAGTCATCAGGACTGAACGACTTTCACTTTTCACTTTCTAGTTTCTAAAGGGAACAATTAGCAGGTGACTCCTGCTCCATGCTTAAGATTGTTATTATTATTTCTATTTTAAGTATTCAGTCTGATGAAGCATTGTCACATTGGCACATTCCATTTTCGTGGGAAAAGGAAAGAGCAAGAGAGCTGATAGAAACATGAAATGGATTTTAAAGCATTTCTTTCATTTCTATTCACATTTCTATGCCTGAAGAAAATTGTATGAACCAAACTTTGCATTCATGGGATGGGAAAATATGTGTACTAAGCTCCATTGCTATAGATAAATAACCTCTAAAGGAAACAAGAACTATGTTCTCTGACAGAACTAAAACCTCTAATGATGCCATCAGTTTATTAAAACTTATTTTGACATTTAAAGAAGACAATTTCAGAAAATAATGGAGGTATTTCAGTACTCTGTTTTCTTAACTTTTCTGCACACTGTGCCACTGTTCACTGTTAGCTTCCATTTGAAAGTTTCTGTTTTCTTGTCTTCTTTTGTTTTGTAATTCTTCAAGATAATGCTTCTGCAAGGTGTACATAATTTCTAAACACATTTAGCTGTATATTCTCTTCTGGTTATGCTTCTCTTCTCACACTGCAAACACAGTAGTTACTCTAATTTTTTCCCCCTTAATATAGAACAAAATTTTAAATAATTAGTTTTTTTCTACTAATAAAAGTAAACATACTTAATGCAGAGTTATTAAAAATTAGAGAACTATACAAACATGCATACCCACAAAACACAAACTAAAATTACTTCTATGTTTTTCCTGTGCTAATAAAAGTTTTTCCTGTACTGTAAATAGTTAAGTTTAGTTTAATGACAAGTCTACCATTTACTTGAATATATGTTAGCTCCTTAATAAAAACTTTATACTCTATAAAGCTTTCTTTTTCTACATCAAAATAATAATTTTTGTATTCATAATGTATTTCTCTAGTATGGTTTTGAATGTCTATATTATTCCATTTTGATATATTTTTCATAATTCTTCATTAATTTATACTTGTGCATTTAGGTAGTTTCCTGGTTGTACATTGCTGTAAATGACACTGAACCACACAAACTTTTTTTACATATCCTTGCTCATATATGAATCTGTACTATTTGTATACATACATACTTTAAATAATAAGCAGCAATAATAGGCAATCAATAATGATTCTAATTGATATTGGGACACATTTTTAAAACCTATTTTTGAGACATTTAATACATATATCCAATTTCCATAAGAGAAGGGTATCAACTTGTATGTGATAAGTTCTGTGTCTATTTTCTTTACACCATTAGATACTGTGTTTTTTTTTTAATATTTAGAAATATAGGATATAAAATGTTCTCATTTTAATATTTTTTATAATAAATGATTGATGAACCTATTACTATATATAATTGCCCATTCATATTTTTGAAAGGTTTTTCTTTCTTTTTTTTTAAATCCATTGTTCAACTGGCAGTTTCTCTTCCCTGGTGGTTCAGATGGTGAAGAATCTGCCTGGAATGCAGGAGACCTAGGTTCAATCCTTGGGTTGGGAAGATGCCCTGGAGAAGGAAATGGCTACTCACTCCAGTATTCTTGAATGGGAAATCCCATGGGCAAAGGAGCTTGGATGGCTAAGGTCTATTGGACTGCAGAGAGTCAGCACCACTGAGCAGTGAACATTTTGTTTCAAAAAGCTTACAAATGTAAATTATCTATTTAAGTTCAATTTTTGAATTACAAAAGTTATATAAACTTATTAGAAATATTAGAATATACTAAAGTGTTAAAAAATAATATCAAATAATTATATTATCAATATATGGGTGTCATGGAAAATTTGAGAGAGCAAACCTGGATCTCAGGGACTTCCCTAATAAACTATATAGAAAAATGGTTGGAAAATATTCATAACAACAATTAAAAATATTAAATTTAAAAATGACTCTAATTTCATCTCATAACTTTGAAAATAGGAAGCTTATCTGAGACCAGTCCTGACCTTTTCCAATTCCTCACAAAATTCTGTAGGAAAATAAATTATATCAGCAGAATCATGAGAACTCTCTCTAATGTGAATGGATAGGAAGGCAAGCAGAAATCAAAGAAAACATTCCAAAACTAAAAAACAAACAAACAAAAAACAACCCAAAAGCTATGTCTTTAGAGAATCTGAAGACAGTTTGAAAAGACCAATAAAGTTTGTCATATTATGGGAAACTGCCCTAAATTTGAAGAGAGAAACAAAGCCCATTGGTATGAGAACAGCCTTTCTGGGTGAAGTATATTCTGATGTACATTATTAAGTAAAGATCTCAGGAAAGAAAACAAAGCCCAAATATCAAAGGATATATAGTAATAGATTATCAGCAACTATCCTCCTTTGTCTTGTCCTACTCCTAAAACTACACAGAAAGTACTCAGACTCACAAAGGCGCTGTTCAGTTGCTCAGTCTTGTCTGACTCTTTTGACCCCATGGACTTCAGCACGCCAGGCTTTCTCATCCTTCACATGATCCCAGAGCTTGCTTAACTTCATGTTCTTTGAGTCAGTGTTGACATCCAACCATCTCACCCTTTGCACCCCTCTTCTCCTCCTGCCTTCAGTCTTTCCCAGCATCAGGGTCTTTTAAAATGAGTAGGGTCTTTTCTAATGAGTTAACTCTTCTCATCAGGTAGCCAAAGTATTGGTGCTTTAGATTGCAATCAGTCCTTCCAATGAATATTCAGGACTGATTTCCTTTAGGATTGACTGATTTGATCTCCTTGCAGTCCAAGTGATTCTCAAGAGTATTCTCCAGCACCACAGTTTGAAACCATCAGTTCTTCTGCACTCAGCCTTCTTATGGTCCACTCTCACATCCATACATGACTACTGGAAAAACCATAGCTTTGACTAGATGGACCTTTGTTGGCAAAGTGATATCGCTGCTTTTAAATACACTGTTTGGGTTTGTCATAGCTTTTCTTCCAAGGAGCAAGAGTCTTTTATTTTATGGCTGCAGTCACTGTCTGAAATGACTTTGGAACCCAGGAAAATAAAGTCTGTCACTGTTTCCATTGTTTGCTCATCTATTTGCTATGAAGTGATGAGACCAAATACCATGATCTTAGTTTTGTGAATGTTGAGTTTTAAGCCAGATTTTTCTCTATCCTCTTTCACCTTCATCAAGAGGCTCCTTAATTCCTCTTCACTTTCTGCCATAAATTCAGTTCAGTTCAGTTCAGTCTCTCAGTTGTGTCCAACTCTTTGCGACCCTATGAACTGCAGCACACCAGGCCTCCCAGTGCATCACCATCTGCCGGAGTCTACCCAAACCTATGTCCATTGAGTTGGTGATGCCATCCAACCATCTCATCCTCTGTGATCCCCTTCTCCTCCTGCCCTCAATCTTTCCCAGCCTCAGGATCTTTTCAAATGAGTCAGCTCTTCACATGAGTTGGCCAAAGTACTGGAGTTTCAACTTCAACATCAGTCCTTCCAATGAACACCCAGGACTGATCTGCTTTAGGATCGACTGGTTCTGCCATAAGGGTGGTGTCATCTGCATATCTGAGTTTGTTTATATTTCTCTTGGCAATCTTGATTCCAGCTTGTGCTTCATCCAGCCTAGCCTTTGCATGATGCACTCTGTATATAAGTTAAATAAGCAGGGTGACAATATACAGCCTTTATGTACTCTTTTCCCAATTGGAGCCAGTCCATTATTCTGTCTGGTTCTAACTGTTGCTTCTTGACCTGCATACAGGTTTTGCAGGAGGCAGGTAAGGTGTTCTGGTATTCCTGTCTCTTGAAGAATTTTCCACAGTTTGTTGTGATCCACACAGTCAAAGTCTTTAACTTAGTAAATTAGGCAGAAGTAGAGTTTTTCTGAAATTCTCTTGCTTTTTCTATGACCCAGAAGATGTTGGCAGTTTGATCTGTTTCCTCTGACTTTTCTAAATCCAGGTTTAACATCTGGAAATTCTCAGTTCACATATTGTTGAAGCCTAGCTTGAAAGATTTTGTGTATTTTCTTGCTATTGTGTGAAATGAGTGCAATTGTGTAGTAGATTTAACATTCTTTCGCATTGCCCTTTGGGACTGGAATAATAACTGACCTTTCCATTTCTGTGGCCACTGCTGAGTTTTCCAAATTTGCTGGCATATTGAGTACAGCACTTTCACAGCATCATCTTTTAGGATGTGAAGTAGCTCAGCTGCAATTCTATCACCTCCACTAGCTTTGTTCATAGTACTGCTTCTTAAGGCCCACTTGACTGCATGCTCAAGGATGTCTGGCTCTAGGTGATCACACACAAAGATGTTAGTTGATATAAAATGTGCATATGTATATATATATATATATATATATATATATATAATTGAGTGAGAAGAAAGAAAAGAAAGAGAATTAGGCAGGAAAAAATACTTGAAGTGATAATGTCCAAAAGTTCCTTAATGTGTTGTTTTTCATTGTTCAATTGGGATTCTCTGGTGGCTCAGATGGTGAAGAATCTGCCTGTAATTATGGAGGCTTGGCTTCAGTCTTGGGTTAGGAAGATCCCCTGGAGAAGGGTAGAGCAACCCACTCCAGTATTCTAGCCTGGAGAATCCCCATAGACAGAGGAGCTTTGCTGGATACAGTCCATGTGGTCACAAAGAGTTGGACATGACTGAGCGACTAACAGGCACATTGTTAAGTCACTGAGTTGTGTTTGACTCTTTGTGATCCCTTGGACTGTAACATGCTAGGCTTCCCTGTCTTTCACAGGAGTTTTTCCTGGAGTTTATTCCAACTCATGTCCATTGATTGAGTGATGCTATCCAACCATCTCATTCTCTGTCACCATCTTTTCCTCTTGATCTTAAGTCTTTTGCAACATCAGGATCTTTTCCAATGAGCTCCTCTTCACATCAGGTGGCCAAATTATTGGAGCTTCAGCATTGGTCCTTCCATTTGATCTTCTAGCAGGCCAAGGGACTTTCAAGAGTCTTCTCCAGCACCACAATTTTGAAAGTGTTAATTTTTTGGTGCTCAGCCTTCTATCTGGTCCAACACTCAATTTAGTAAACGACAGAAATTGGCAGCTATAGAGTATTAAGTGAACACTAAGCACCTGACCTGACTCTTGAGAAACCTATATGCAGGTCAGGAAGCAACAGTTAGAACCGGACATGGAACAACAGATTGGTTCCAAATACGAAAAGGAGTACATCAAGGCTGTATATTGTCACCCTGCTATTTAACTTATATGCAGAGTACATCATGAGAATCGCTGGGCTGGAAGAAGCACAAGGTGGAATCAAGATTGCAGGGAGAAATATCAATAACCTCAGATATGCAGATGACACCACCCTTAAGGCAGAAGTGAAGAGGAACTAAAAAGCCTCTTGATGAAAGTGAAGAGGAGAGTGAAAAAGTTGGCTTAAAGCTCAACATTCAGAAAACAAAGATCATGGCATCTGGTCCCATCACTTCATGGCAAATAGATGAGGAAACAGTGGAAACAGTATCAGACTTAATTTTGGGGGGCTCTAAAATCACTGCAGATGGTGATTGCAGCCATGAAATTAAAGATGCTTGCTCCTTGGAAGGAAAGTTATGAGCAACCTAGATAGCATATTAAAGAGCAAAGACATTACTTTGCCAACAAAGGTCCGTCTAGTTCAAGGCTATGGTTTTTCCAGTGGTCAGGTATGGATGTGAGAGTTGAACTGTGAAGAAAGCTGAGCGCTGAAGAATTGATGCTTTTGAACTGTGGTGTTGGAGAAGACTCTTGAAAGTCCCTTGGACTGCAAGGAGATCCAACCAGCCCATTCTAAAGGAGATCAGTCCTGGGTGTTCTTTGGAAGCAATGATGCTAAAGCTGAAACTCCAATACTTTGGCCACCTCATGCAAAGAGTTGACTCATTGGAAAAGACTTGTGCTGGGAGGGATTGGGGGTATGAGGAGTAGGGGATGACAGCTGGATGGCATCACCAACTCGATGGACATGAGTTTAAGTGAACTCTGGGTTTGGTGATGGACAGGGAAGCCTAGCATGCTGCAATTCTTGGGGTCGCAAAGAACTGGACAGGACTAACTGAACTGAACTGAACTGAAAGCAGAATAAACACAAAATTCAAAAGCTGTTTTCCTTTTTCAGCTTCATGGGGTTACCGGTTTTCTTAAATTGAGAAAAGAGCTGTTCATAACTTTTTAATCTTATATACTCCATGTGTTATTAAAACTGCTCATAGATTTTTGCTAATTGATGTCACCCTTCCCTGTTTTCCAGCACTGTTACATGTGAAAAAGCTCATTTCTTAGCTATTTTCAGTTAGGATTTGGGAGGTATTATAAATTAGATGCTTAGGCTCATATTTCTACCTTAAAATAAAAGTCTTCTACAAATTTATTAACTGATAGAATCAGTAAGTATACATAAAATATAAATATCAAGATGTAAAAATAGTAGCAAATCTATGTAACAATCTATATCTGTATATAATCCTCAGAATTTATAACATTTACTACACCAAGAATAACAGGCAGCATGGTATTTTACAGAAAGAAGTATAGTCTCAGCAGCAATTAAATAGATGTAAATTAGAAACAATTTTAATGTAGAATTATAATCCTATTAAGCTAGCAAAGGAAAATAAAATGTAAACACTACATAGTGACTTTGGGGGTTCGTGCAATTTATATGCCTCTTATACTTAAAACTGGACTTCTCTGGTGGCTCAGATGTTAAAGAATCTGTCTGCAATGTGGGAGACCTGGGTTCAGTCCCTGAATTGGGAAGATCCCCTGGAGGAGGATATAGCAACCCACTCCAGTATTCTTACCTGGAGAATCCCCATGGACCATAGCCCTCCAGGCTCCTCTGTCCATGGGGTCACAAGAGTTGGACATGACTGAGCAACTAAGCACAGAACATACTTAAAAATGTTTGTGCTTTTCTTCTAGAGCTAATCAAAAAACCTACATACTTTAAAACTGCATTTCCCTTTAGAAATATTCACCCAGTAATTCTCAAGAAGAAATTTTAAAGTAAATTATAAATTAGACAAAATGTTTATGGTCTCAGAGTCATTATTAAAAAGTTGGAAGCAAACTAAATGTCCAAAGAAAAATATCTTTTCTGCACAAAGTATATAAGATTAACATAATGGAATTCTACCTGTATTTAAAATGTTTAATGAATACTCCATCCAAAGATAGAAAGGTTTACAGGTAATGCCAATTACTGTGAGATACAAGGAATTATAGACTCAATGATATTTAGTCATTTATATATCTATGTAAATATTGTTATGCTTGCATCATACTTTGAAGACAGTCAAATAGTCCATAGACATTCAAAAGGTCCATCAGTTTACATAATTCCCTAATCTTAAAGCTTGATAATAATAATATTTTTTTTTGCTAATTTTAATGTTGAAAACTTTTATTTGAAAACTTGAACTTCCTTTTAAAAACAGATTTTGCTCAAATCATCTTACATGTATTTTAAGCAACATGATACAAATAGATAATTAAACAACAGTTGCTTTTTTTGTTTTTGTCATTTTGAAATTTTAAAAAAATGTATTTTCAGAAAAATCTTGCATACAATTTCATAGAAAGAGGCAGAAGTAGGGTACAAGTCTTAAGAATTCATCACACTGAGCTGCTGGGTAAGGGAAACACTGTGGTGTTTTATAGACAATAGA
This sequence comes from Aepyceros melampus, assembly GCA_006408695.1. Taxonomy (NCBI): domain Eukaryota; kingdom Metazoa; phylum Chordata; class Mammalia; order Artiodactyla; family Bovidae; genus Aepyceros; species Aepyceros melampus. The sequence continues at coordinate 16,725 of SJXQ01007549.1, forward strand.
CTTTCTCTTGTAATTACCATCATTTTCCCCAGTTTCTGATTATTTGCAAAACAATAACCATTTGGGCAGTGGTTAATTGTTTCTCTTCAAACATTTGACACATTCTTCATTACTTTTAGTGAATGTGAGCTTTATACTAAACCACAATTATAATTAAGACTGATGAAATCATTAGGCTTGTTGTAAACATTCAGTTTATCCAAATAGAGTTTGGCAACATGTTAAAGGTCTTCTGTCAGGTTCGTTCAATGTGTAATTATTTGCTGTTGATGTTGAATTCCAGCATGATTGCTGCCATTTGTCATTATGCTCTATTGAAGTAAGTCAACTGATTCTATTTATAATATTCTTTTTTTTTTTTGAATGAAAATGGAAACACAACAATCCAAAACCTGTGGGACACTGTAAAAGCAGTGCTAAGGGGAAAGTTCATAGCAATACAGGCATACCTTGAGAAATAAGAAAAAAGTCAAATAAATAACTTTACGTCTAAAGCAAATATTTATAACATTTCTGATCCACCTACATTTAAAATAACAACAAATATCACAACTCTAAAGCATTAGTTAATCTATTCTGTTATTAATATATTGAATGTCAAGAAGTGCTGTTATTCTAGTCACTTGCTGGTTACATAAATTGGGGAAATTAACAATAAAACAATAATAGTGGGAGACTTTAATACCCCACTCACACCGTTGGATAGATCAACTAAACAGATCAAGAAAAAAAGTCAAATAAATAACTTAACTCTACGTCTAAAGCAAATATTTATAACATTTCTGATCCACCTACATTTAAAATAACAACAAATATCACAACTCTAAAACATTAATTAATCTATTTTGTTATTAATATATTGAATGTCAAGAAGTGCTGTTATTCTAGTCACTTGCTGGTTACATAAATTGGTGAAATTAACAATAAAACAATAATAGTGGGAGACTTTAATACCCTACTCACACCGATGGATAGATCAACTAAACAGAAAATTAACAAGGAAACACAAACTTTAAATGATATAATAGACCAGTTAGACCTAATTGATATCTATAGGACATTTCACCCCAAAACAATGAATTTCACTTTTTTTCTCAAGTGCACATGGAAACTTCTCCAGGATAGATCACATCCTGGGCCATAAATCTAGCCTTGGTGAATTAAAAAAAAATTGAAATCATTCCAAGCATCTTTTCTGACCACAATACAGTAAGATCAGATGTCAATTACAGGAGAAAAACTATTAAAAATTCCAACTATGGAGGTTGAACAACATGCTGCTGAATAACCAACAAATCACAGAAGAAATTTTTAAAAAAAGGGATTAAAATATCCATAGAAATGAATGAAAATGAAAACACAACAATCCAAAACCTAAAAGCAGTGCTAAGGGGAAGGTTCATAGCAATATAGGCTTACCACAAGAAACAAGAAAAAAGTCAAATAAATAACCTAACTCTACACCTAAAGCAACTAGAAAAGGAAGAAATGAAGAACCCTAGGGTTAGTAGAAGGAAAGAAATCTTAAAAATTAGGGCAGAAATAAATTCAAAAGAAACAAAAGAGACCATAGCAAAAATCAACAAAGCTAAAAGCTGTTTCTTTGAGATGATAAATAAAATTGACAAACCATTAGCCAGACTTATCAAGAAACAAAGGGAGAAATCAAATCAACAAAATTAGAAATGAAAATGGAGAGATCACAACAGACAACACAGAAATACAAAGGATCACAAGAGACTATCAGCAACTATATGACAATAAAATGACAACTTGGAAGAAATGGACAAATTCTTAGAAAAGTAAAAGTACAACTTTCCAAAACTGAAGCAGGAAGAAATAGGAAACCTTAACAGACCTATCACAAGCAAGGAAATTGAAACTGTAATCAGAAATCTTCCAGCAAACAAAAGCCCAGGACCAGATGGCTTCACAACTGAATCCTACCAAAAATTTAGAGAAGAGTTAACACCTATCCTACTCAAACTCTTCCAGAAAATTGCAGAAGGTAAACTTCCAAACTCATTCTATGAGGCCACAATCACCCTAATACCAAAATCTGACAAAAATGCCACAAAAAAAGAAAACTATAGGCCAATATCACTGATGAACATAGATGCAAAAATCCTTAACAAAATTCTAGCAAAGAGATTCCAACAACACATTAAAAAAATCATACATCATGATCAAGTGGGCTTTATCCCAGGGATGCAAGGATTCTTCAATATCCACAAATCAATCAATGTAATACACCACATTAACAAATTGAAAAATAAAAACCATATGATTATCTCAATAGATGCAGAGAAAGCCTTTGACAAAATTCAACATCCATTTATGATAAAAACTCTCCAGAAAGCAGAAATAGAAGGAATATACCTCAACATAATAACAGTTATATATGGCAAACCCACAGCAAACATTATCTTCAATGGTGAAAAATTGAAAGAATTTCCCCTAAAGTCAGGAACAAGACAAGGGTGCCCAATCTCACCACTACTATTCAACATAGTTTTGGAAGTTTTGGTCACAGCAATCAGAGCCTAAAAAGAAATAAAAGGAATTCAGACTGGAAAAGAAGAACTAAAACTCAGAGTTTTCAGATGACATTATCCTCTACATAGAAAACCCTAAAGACTCCACCTGAAAATTACGAGAGCTAATCAATGAATATACAATATTTGCAGATATAAAATCAATGCACAGAAATCCCTTGCATTTCTATACACTCACAATGAGAAAACAGAAAGAGAAATTAAGGAAACAATTCCATTCACCATTGTAATGAAAAGAATAAAATACTTAGCAATATATCTACCTAAAGAAACAAAAGACCTATATATAGAAAACTATAAAACACTGATGAAAGAAATCAAAGAGGACACTAATAGATGGAGAAATATACCGTGTTCATGGATCAGAAGAATAAATATAGTGAAAATGAGTATACTACCCAAAGCAGTCTATAGAGTCAATGCAGCCCCTATCAAGCTACCAATGGTAGTTTTCAGAGAACTAGAACAAATAATTTCACAATTTGTATGGAAATTCAAAAAACCTTGAATAGCCAAAGCCATCTTGAGAAAGAAGAATGGAACTGGAGGAATCAACCTGCCTGACTTCAGGCTCTACTACAAAGCCACAGTCATCAAGACAGTATGGTACTGGCACAAAGACAGAAATATAGATCAATGGAACAAAATAGAAAGCCCAGAGATAAATCCATGCACCTATGGATACCTTATCTTTGACAAAGGAAGCAAGAATATACAATGGAGAAAATACAATCTCTTTAACAAGTGGTGCTGGGAAAACTGGTCAACCACTTGTAAAAGAATGAAACTAGAACACTTTCTAACACCATACACAAAAGTAAACTCAAAATGGATTAAAGATCTAAACCTAAAATCAGAAACTATTAAACTCCTAGAGGAAAACATAGGCAAAACACTCTCCAACATAAACCACAGCAGGATCCTCTATGACCCACCTCCCAGAATATTGGAAATAAAAGCAAAAATAAATAAATGGGATCTAATTAAAATTAAAAGCTTCTGCACAGCAGAGGAGACTATAAGCAAGATGAAAAGACAGCCTTCAGAATTGGATAAAATAATAGCAAATGAAGCAAATGTGGTACATATACACAATGGAATATTACTCAACCATTAAAAAATAATACATTTGAATTAGTTCTAATGAGGTGGAGAAACTAGAGCCTATTATACAGAGTGAAGTAAGCCAGAAAGAAAAACACCAATACACTATACTAACACATATATATGGAATTAAGAAAAATGGTAACAATAACCCTAAATACGAGACAGCAAAAGAGACACAGATGTATAGAACAGTCTTTTGGACTCTGTGGAAGAGGCTGAGGGCCTGATGATATGAGAGAATGGCACTGAAACATGTAAATTATCATGCATTAAATGAATCACCAGTCCAGGTTCGATGCATGATACAGGGTGCTCGGGGCTGGTGCACTGGGATGACCCAGAGGGATGGGGTGGGGAGGGAGTTGCGAGGGGGGTTCAGGATGGGGAACACATGTACACTCATGGTGGATCCATGTCAGTGTATGGCAAAACCAATACAATATTGTAAAGGAAAAAATAATTTGTTATGGGCCAAACCACCATGAGACAAAAAGTAAAATTTCATCCCTGACCTGAAGTCTCTTAAATTCTAATGCACTGATAGTGTTACATAGCCAAAGTGTCATGAAAAATCTGCAGAACACTACCTAAATGCCAATCAATCTAAGGGTTTCCTCGATAAGTCTTTCTTTTCTTTTTGTTTTGTTGTGTATTGGCTGAAAAGTTCATTCGGGTTTTTCCTTTTGATCTTATGCTGTGAATATACATTGTGAAAATATATCAGATGTTGTTTACACAGTTAAACTGTGTTTGGAAGATCCTCCTGCCCTTGGTCTGATATCTGTCCCTCGTGACTCTTTAAGGATTCCACAAGGGAAATGGATACTTGCAAGGTAATGACCTCTCTTTCTTACACATATATGTTCAGCAAATTGTGGCAGCTTTAATTTCAGAAGACTCTGCCTAAAAATACTTTCAGATAGGCCAATCAGAGGAATTTATTTCTGAGATTTAAATACTAAAAGACTTTTGTTCTTTTTAGTTTGAAGTTTAAAGAAAAAAAAAAATCATGGTAAACACAGGAAGAAACTTTCTGTTAACAAAGCCTAGGATATTTGGTAAATCCGAATTATGGAAGGTGGCATTTCTCTTTACTGCTGTCAGCCAATGGTTAGCCTGCGGTAACATTCCTTAGTTTTATTTCAGAGAGTGCATGATTAGTTTTAAAAATGAAATTAAAGGCATTAAGACAGTTTAATGGACAATTTTTATTAAAGAAAAAAAAAAATCATGGTAAACACAGGAAGAAACTTTCTGTTAACAAAGCCTAGGATATTTGGTAAATCCGAATTATGGAAGGCGGCATTTCTCTTTACTGCTGTCAGCCAATGGTTAGCCTGCGGTAACATTCCTTAGTTTTATTTCAGAGAGTGCATGATTAGTTTTAAAAATGAAATTAAAGGCATTAAGACAGTTTAATGGACAATTTTTATGAAGTGCCCCTTGATTGAAATAATTTTGCTATTTTACAGTTGCTCAAGAGATATTTTCTAAGTCCTTGTCTAGAGAAACCAAAGTATTTTGTTACTAAATTTACAGGAGCAGCATAAAATAAGTTTTTAAAATATAACATACTGGCAAATATTTATTTTTAAACATAAAAGTAATGCTTTGTAAAACTTACCCATGGATCTGGTAAGATGCTGATTCTCAATTATGACTTCATCTTAAAACCACCTGGACACTTTTGGGGAAAAAAGTATTAATGCATATATACAACCACAAAGCAATTAATGCATATTTCTAGGGATAAAACCCTGACAAGGGTATTTTAGTTTACGCAAATGTTTCAATGTTCAGTCAGGTATGGAAACCTCTTTGTAAGAGTTAACTGCCCTAGTCAGGCTGCAGATGGCTATACTAAACCCTGAGTTTGTAGACTGAATTGGGAGAAGTACAGAGTCTATGAGATAGAGCACCAATTATATGAGAGAACTCCCATCAAAGGTATTAACATGCAGCTCCCAAACGTACATCATCGGCCACTCTACCATCTTGATCACTTATCCGAGTGAGAAAATCAGTGGTTTTGGTAAAGAACAAAGAAAAGTTTAACTGGAGTGGGCTGCCATTTCCTTCTCCAATGCAGGAAAGTGAAAAGTGAAAGTGAAGTTGCCCAGTCGTGTCTGATTCTAGTGATCCCATGGACTGCAGCTACCAGGATCCTTCATCCATGGGATTTTCCAGGCAAATGTATTGGAGTAGGGTGCCATTGCCTCATCCTAGATGCATCTTAATGCATCTTAAAGCTCAACTTTAACTTGACATGTTATTGGTAACTTGACATGTTATTCACTTGCCAGGTCATGTCCAATTCTTCACAACACCATGGACTGTTGCAAACCAGGCCATCCTGTTCCTCATCATCTCCTGGAGTTTGCCCAAGTTCATATCCATTTCATCGGTGATTCCATTCAACCATCTCATCCCTCTGTTGCCCTCTTCTTCATTCAGTCTTTTCCAGAATCAAGTTCTTTTCCAATGAATTGGCTGTTCACATCAAGTGGCCAAAGTATTGGAGCTTCAGCAGCAGCCCTTACAATGAGTATTCAGGGTGGATTTCCTTTAAGGTCGACTGCTTTGATCTCCTTGTTGTCCAAAGGACTCTCAAGAGTCTTCTCCAGCACCACAGCTCGAAAGCATCAATTGTTTGGTGCTCTGCATTCTTTACAGTCCATCTCTCTCAACTGTTTGTGACTACTGGAAAGACTGTAGCCTTAACTATATGGACCTTTGTTGGCAAAGTGATACCTTTCCTTTTTAACGCACTGTCTATGTTTGTCATAGCTTTCTTGCCAAGAAACAATTGTCTTCTAATTTCATGGTTTCAGTTACCATCTTCAGTGATTTTAGAGCCCAAGAGGAGAAAATCTGTCACTATTTCCACATTTTCCATTTCTATTTGTCATGAAGTGATGGGTCCTGATGCCATGATCTTAGCTTATTTTAATATTGAGTTTTAGCTGGCTTTTTCACTCTTCTCCTTCACCCTCAAGAGATTCTTTAGTCCCTCTTTACTTTCTGCAATTAGAGTGGTATCATCTGCATATTTGTTGATAAATCTCTCAGTGGTCATGATTCCAGCTTGTAACTCATCTAGCCTGACATTTCTCATGATGTGCTTTGCATATAAGTTAAATAAACAGGATGACAATAAACAACCTTGTCATACTCCTTCTCAATACTGAACCAGTCAGTTGTTCCATATAAGGTTCTGACTCTTGCTTCTTGACTGGTATATAGGTTTCTCAGGAGACAGGTAAGATGGCCTGGTATTCCTTTCACTTTAAGAGTTTTCCACCGTTTGTCATGATCCACACAGTCAAAGGATTTAGTGTAGTCAATGAAACAGAGGTAGATATTTTTCTGGAATTTCTTTGCTTTCTCTATGATCCAAGGAACGTTGACAATTTGATCTGGTTCCTCTGCCTTTTCTAAACCTAACTTGGACATCTGGAAATTCTCAGTTCATGTATTGCTGAAGCCTAGCCTAGCATACAAAATATTGAGCATAACCTTATTAGCATGGGAGATGAGTGCAATTGTCCAGTGGTGTGAACATTCTTAAGTACTTCCCTTCTTGGGAATTGGAATGAGGATTGACCTTTTCCAGTCTTGTGGCCACTGCTGGGTTTTTCAAATTTGCTGACAGATTGAATGCAGCACTTTTATAGCATCATTTTTTAAGGATCTTAAATAGCTCTCCTGGAATTTCAATGCCTCCACTAGCTTTACTGACAGCAGTGCTTCCTAAGGCTCACTTGATTTCACATTCCAGAACGTCTGGTTCTGGGTGAGTGACCACACCTTCGTAGTCATCTCTATCATTAAGATCTTTTTTGTACAATTCTTCTGTGTGTTCCTTCCATTGCTTTTTGATCTCTTCAGCTTCTATTAGATCTTACTGTTTCTGTCCTTTATTGTGTCCATCTTTGGATAGAATGTTCCTTTGATATTTCCAATTTTCTTAAGAGCTCTCTATTGAATTTGTTACTCTTATACTAAAGTAATGCTTCTCATGTACTCCTGCCTCAGAGACCAATACTGCTAATTTGATTCAAGTTAAAAATTTGAAAAATAAAAATCTGCATATTCAACTTCATCCACATCCTTATCCATCAATATGTATCAGTCTTCCACCAGACATGTCTTTTATTATATCCACTTATACTTCATTCTTATTACCACCCTCTTAGTTTGCTTCTCTTACCTTGGGCATGGGGTATCTCTTCACCGCTGCTCCTTACCTCGGTCGAGGGGCATGTCCTTACTGCCACCGTTCCTGACCTTCAACGTAGGACAGCTCCTCTAGGCCCTCCTGTGCCTGCCTAGCCACCACTCCTTGGGTTGCTCCTCCCGGCTGCTAGCCCTGGCCTCGGGCTCAGGGTGGCTCCTCAAGGTCACTGCCCCTGTCCTCGGGCGCGAGGTGGCTTTTCCCGGCTGCCCCTGGCCTCGGACGTGGGGTAGGCTCCTCTCGGCCACCGCCCCTGACCTTGGACACGGGGTAGCTCCTCTCGGCCACTGCCCCTGACCTCGGATGCAGGGTAGCTCCTCTCGGCTGTTCCTGCATCGTCATAGCCTGGCACTCTAGGCCACTGCCCCTGACCTCGGACGTGAGGTAGCTCCACTCATCTGGTATTAGAGAAGCGGCCCGCAGCCGCCTGAGCTTAGTACAGGAGACAGGGATCAAGACCATGCCCATGAAAAGAAATGCAAAAAAGCAAAATGGCTGTCTGGGGAAGCCTTACAAATAACTGTGAAAAGAAGAGAGATGAAAAGCAAAGGAGAAAAGGAAAGATATAAGCATCTGAATGCAGAGTTCCAAAGAATAGCAAGAGATAAGAAAGCCTTCTTCAGCGATCAATGCAAAGAAATAGAGGAAAACAACAGAATGGGAAAGACTAGAGATCTCTTCAAGAAAATTAGAGATACTAAGGGAACATTTCATGCAATGATGGATCAATAAAGGACAGAAATGGTCTGGACCTAACAGAAGCAGAAGATATAAGAAGAGGTGGCAAGAATACACAGAAGAACTGTACAAAAAAGATCTTCATGACCTGGATAATCGTGATGATGTGATCACTAATCTAGAGCTAGACATCCTGGAATGTGAAGTCAAGTGGGCCTTAGGAAGCATCACTATGAACAAAGCTAGTGGAGGTGATGGAATTCCAGTTGAGCTCTTTCAAATCCTGAAAGATGATGCTGTGAAAGTGCTGCACTCAATTTGCCAGCAAATCTGGAAAACTCAGCAGTGGCCACAGGACTGGAAAAGGTCAGTTTTCATCCCAATTCCAAAGAAAGGCAATGCCAAAGAATGCTCCAACTACCGCACAATTGCACTCATCTCACATGCTAGTAAAGTAATGCTCAAAATTCTCCAAGCCAGACTTCAGCAATACATGAATCGTGAACTCCCTGATGTTCAAGCTGGTTTTAGAAAAGGCAGAGGAACCAGAGATCAAATTGCCANACTGTGGAAAATTCTGAAAGAGATGGGAATACCAGACCACCTGACCTGCCTCTTGAGAAATCTGTATGCAGGTCAGGAAGCAACAGTTAGAGCTGGACATGGAACAACAGACTGGTTCCAAATAGGAAAAGGAGTACATCAAGGCTATATATTGTCACCCTGCTTATTTAACTTATATGCAGAGTACATCATGAGAAACACTGGACTGGAAGAAATGCAAGGTGGAATCAAGATTGCCAGGAGAAATCTCAATAACCTCAGATATGCAGATGACACCACCCTTATGGCAGAAAGTGAAGAGGAGCTAAAAAGCCTCTTGATGAAAGTGAAAGAAGAGAGCAAAAAAGTTTGCTTAAAGCTCAACATTCAGAAAACGAAGATCATGGCATCTGGTCCCATCACTTCATGGGAAATAGACAGGGAAACAGTAGAAACAGTGTCAGACTTTATTTTTTGGGGCTCCAAAATCACTGCAGAGGGTGATTGCAGCCATGAAATTAAATGACACTTACTCCTTGGAAGAAAAGTTATGACCTACCTAGACAGCATATTCAAAAGCAGAGACATTATTTTGCCGACTAAGGTCCGTCTAGTCAAGGCTATGGTTTTTCCTTTGGTCATGTATGGATGTGAGAGTTGGAGTGTGAAGAAGGCTGAGCGCCGAAGGATTGATGCTTTTGAACTGTGGTATTGGAGAAGACTCTTGAGTCCCTTGGACTGCAAGGAGATCTAACCAGTCCATTCTAAAGGAGATCAACCCTGGGATTTCTTTGGAAGGAATGATGCTAAAGCTGAAACTCCAATACTTTGGCCACCTCATGTGAAGAGTTGATTCATTCGAAAAGACCCTGATGGTGGGAGGGATTGGGGGCAGGAGAAGAAGGGGACGACTGAGGATGAAATGGCTGGATGGCATCACAGACTCGATGGACGTGAGTCTGAGTGAACCCCAGGAGATAGTGATGGACAGGGAGGCCTGGCATGCTACGATTCGTGGGGTCTCAAAGAGTCAGACACGACTGAGTGACTGAACTGAACTGAACTAGTTTAGCTGAATCATATAAACTTTGGTTTAGGTTATTTATTACAAAAGCCTTCTTACTAATTTTTTGCCTCTTAACTTGCATATCTTCATGTCTTTTTGCTATTACTATAAATATCTTCTTAGGCACAACTGTCCTTGTGTTACTTTTGGATCAACACCTTACAATTACCCTCTATGCAACTGGTTCCCAACGCCTTTGATCTAGTAATCTAGTATTTCCTTTCATTTCTTGCTACTTTCCCCTTACATGATTCTAGCACAATAAACTATCAATCACCTCTAGTACCTTACAAATGCTTCTCCCTGTGCCCAAGGCTCTATACTCCACATCCATCCTACAAATTCACTTATTCACATATATATAAACACACACATGCACATACACACATATATATATATGTATAAATATCCACACACAGTATATCCAACTGAGACATTCCTTACAAGTGAACTCTCAATTTAAATTCAGTAAAAATTAATGTAATACCTATAGCAGTTATTGTTCTTTGTAGTAACATTATATTTAGTTGTGATAGAGCCAGATTTCTTTAAATTTATATGTTTCTAGATAAAGAGGAGAGAAAACTGAAATTGGACCCACTTTAGATCACAAGATCCTAGATTTGAAGCCTAGTTGCCTCAGATGGTAAAGCATCTGCCTACAATGTGGGAGACCTGGATTTGATCCCTGGGTCAGGAAGATCCTCTGGAGAAGGAAGTGGCAACACAGTCCAGTCTCTTGCCTGGAAAATCCCATGGACTGAGGAGCATGGTACGCTACAGTCCATGGGGTTGCAAAGAGTCGGACATGACTGAGCAACTTCACTCTCTCACTCTCTGCCATATCAAGTGAGATTTTTAGGGTCTTGAAATAAAGGTGAATATTTTGTTTGTGGGGCAGGTTGAGTAGTTGTGGTCAGAGGACAGAAGGCTAGGTTACAACTGTTGTCACAACATTTTGTACCCCATCTCAACAAGAGGTAGAGTCACCCCTTGCATTGGAGTTGGCCTTGTACTATCAAAAATATGATTTGACCCATAGTGTAGTAGAAATGAAGTTATGTGAGTTCTGAACCTGGCCTGAAGAGCCCTTGGGACTTCCTCTTGTTTCTTGGGACCATAGAATGACATGTGAACAAACACAAGAGCCTCCTAGAGGACTAGATACCATGAGGAATGCAGATATTCACTTATGCTGAGCAATGCCACCACCTCCATCATCTTAGCTGTGTGAGGAGCTGACTGCAGACCGATGAATGGAATCACCTGGTTTAGTATGGCCATGTTCAAAGGATGAGATCAAAGCACTCTTCAGTTTCAATCTTTGACAAAGCTCTCCATCTTACTCAGAATAGAATAGAAGACTGATATGATCTGGTCCCCTGCTATACCACTAGCTTATGTTTTTCTACTGATTATTCTTTACTGTTCTCGTTGGCTTCACTGATTACTCCTCAAATAGGCCAGACAACCAAGCCTATACTATAGCTATACCTCCACACTCTTCTCCCAGTAGGCCATTCAGCACCCTCATCTGATAAAGGCTTTTGCCTTAATATCACCTTCTCATTGTGGACAACAGTGATAAATTTTACTTAAAAGTGCACCCTTTTCAGTGTCCCTTTCTACTCCATTTTTTTTCTTTTTCCCTCATTGCACTTGTGACTTTCTAAGACAATATGAAATTTATATATTGTTTATGATTTATGTAATAATATTTATGTATTGTTTATGATTTATGTTTTCCACCAGGGCAGAATTTTTGTTTGTTTCTTGAAGGCATTTCATACAGCTAGGACAATATAAAGTGCTCAGTATATGTTTGTGATGAAAACTTATATAAAAGGGTACCATTATCTATATTTTTATATGCATTTGTATATTTTTTTAAATTTAGTATTCTCTTCTAGGGGCTTCCCTGGTGACTCAGACAGTAAAAATATCTGCCTGCAATGTGGGATTTTGAGCCCTTGGTTGGAAAGATACCCTAGAGAAAGTGAAAGTGAAAGTGAAGTCACTTAGTCGTGTCCGACTCTTTGTGACCCCATGGACTGTAGCCTACCAGGCTCCTCCCTCCATGGGATTCTCCAGGCAAGAGTACTGGAGTGGGTTGCCATTTCTTTCTCCAGGGGATCTTCCCGACCCAGGGATCGAACCCGGGTCTCCTACATTTCAGGCAGACGGTTTAACCTCTGAGCCACCAGGGAAGCCCATACCCTAGAGAAGGGCATGGCAACCTGCTCCAGTGTTCTTGCCTGGAAAATCCCCATGGACAGAGGAACCTGGAGGGCTACAGTCCCTGAGGTCGCAAAGAGTCAGACATGACTGCGTGACTAAACACACATTATATTCTAGAAACCTTGCTTTAAAATATTCTTTCAGTATTTTAATGGGCACAACACTTAAGGATTCAGTGGTTATTGGAGTTAATCTTTACACTATTAGATATAATGTGTGAATGAAAATCTTTGCAATGAGATTGTGTTTTAAAATAAATCCAATAAGGAATTGTGATGGTTCAGAGGATATGAACATTTTAAAGCCACATTTTTTTCTAAATGCACATATGATTAATGATCAATACTAATCTCTTTGTAAAAAGTGAGATAGGAAACATGTGACCAAATCACAAGTGACTCTGTTTTATAATTTCTCTACACAATGATAAAACAAGTACAATCCTGCATATATATTTATGATGCCAATATATACACATATTTGGCATTAAAGTGTAGGCATACATTCTTCCCTGAACTTGTGTATATTATAGGGCAGAATTGGATTAAATTCTGAAATCTCCATTACACTGTGGCAGCTATATGTAATTTAATGTTCCATAAAATAAGGAGCTGGGATACAGTTGAGATTCTGCATTTCAGTAATGTTTTATATGAATATATACATATGTAAGGTAAAAATTTGCTCAGAGTTTAAAATTAATAGCATTATTAAGTAAATTTTTAAAATATTAAAGGATTATATAGTGACTATGTCTTTCTCTACAAACTGCATTGATTATTTTGTCTAGGAAGAAATGATGAATTGAATCATGAACTTTTTCTTTAGTTTATTAATCAAAATATTAAAATGCTTCCTGGGAGATCCGACAATCTAGAAAATGTAGATTTTTTTCTTAATTGCAAGTCACAGACTATTAAAGGATAAAGATTAAAAAACTATTCATGTGTATCCTGCAGTAGGGTAAACATGAAAAAAATTATTTTGTTGTTCTAATTCATAGTTTTTGATGATGTACATTTTCTGGAAATCTTCCTTTTTACACAAATCAAACAATTTTGTTCATCTTGACCTGTCTTGTAATTTTTGAGGCAATGCTGGAAGGTGTTTATGTGATAGAGCTAATTTTCCCTGATGATTTGATTTCACATTGATTTCCTCCTTCAAAAGCTCCTTTTGTAACTTTTGCCTGAAACATAGAATTAGCAACTCATTACTTGTTTTCTTGTTCAGTGCTGGCTCTGGGCAAAATTGTTAGTTCTCAAAGAGGTGTCTGAGAGCCTCCTAACCTCTCTTTTCTATACACATTTCCTCCTTGTAAGAAGTCTCTTCCTCTGTTCTCTGAAAAATCTTTTCAAAAAATGATTTAGCATGAGTGTAAATTATTATAAAATAATTATTTCCTCCTTTAATATACACTATTTTACATTCTGTTCTAATTTGTGGGTGAAAGGTTCTATTGCTTCAAACAAATGAAAGCCCACATTTTTAAGTGGTAAGAATTCAATGATCCTAATATAAGATAGAGCTTACCTATTATTCCTTCTCCATAAACCTAGATTTAAGATCAGTGTTTTTTAGATAGGAGTTTAAATGTAGGTTGCATAAGTCATCTATAAATAAGTTCATAAAGGAAAAAAAAATATTTCTGCCTTTGTATGCCCTGTAGCACCTAACACAATGTAGGTATCTATCAGGATCCCAATAGACACATACAGATGGACAAAAAGGATATTGATGTATATTATTTTATTGCAATGGATTAAGCTTATCTACAGAAGTATATCTTCTGATTTGGATAAATATAATTCTAGATACCTCTCTGTGTTTGTAAGTCAATAAAAGTACAGGTTGATATTTGGAAGAAATAATTTTATAGAATTTTAACAAGGCATAGTAATTGAGCTTTTACATAATATATGGTATTAGTTTTATTTGTATTCAGTTTGAACAGGAAAAATAATCTGAATTGAAAAAGATCGTTGAACTTCATATAATTTTCACCAAACATAGCTGTTCTAAAAAAGATATTCTACCATTCTTCCCATCTATATCTTTACTCAAAGCTAGGAGAGTTCATGAATACTTCAGCCAGTAGTGTATGTTGTATTACTTCTGGGATTAGGTCATAAAAGGTCAAATAGCTTCCACCTGATTTACTTGGAACTCTCACTCTGGGCACAATTGGCTGTCATGTACAAAGCCCCTTTATCTTAAGGCAACATGCTAGTCAATAGACCAGCCAAGCACAGCCTTCTATCCATCTCCAAACATATGACACCTCTTGGTTTGTTCAGACCAGTCCATCCAGCAGCTGGGTACCCAGAAGGGATTTTAGCCCCGGACATGAGGAACAGAATAATCTCACAGCTAAGCTCTGCCCAAATTTATGACCTACAAAATCTGTGAGATAAATTAGAATGGCTGTGGTTTTCAGCTGTTAAGTTTGTGGCAGGTTTTTATTTTTTTTCTTTTTTAAAACAATGATACATGTTTATTACATATATAGGAAACATCTTTCAAAGCTGTAAAGCTCAATGAGTTTCAAAATACTGTGATATAAACCTTTGTGCCAAACCAAGGAATTATAAGCATGTGTAACGTGGACCCAGATATTATGAATTTCAAAACGAAAGATAAGCCAAAGACTCTGAGAAGAATATTTTTTAATTAATTTATTCAATTGGAGCCTAATTACTTTACAATACTGTTGTGGTTTTTGCCATACACTGACATGAATCAACCATGGATTGTACATGTGTCCCCCATCCTGAACCCCCTCCCACCTCCTTCCCCACCCCATCCCTCAGGGTTGTCCCAGTGCACTGGCTTTGAGTGAGAAGAATATTTTGAAGCATAATACAACTCTTTTTGTAGATGATGTGATAAAGATGCTGAATAATTTTAATCAAAATAAGGGATACTATATTACTATATATTTATAAAGTTTATAAATTCACCACCTTCCTGACCTTATTCCCTTTATCTTCTCAGCTTTTTTAGGTTTATTTATTCTTTCTAAGGAAAATGTTTAATAAAAGTGGACTATATTACTTTCTTCATAAGACAAAAATCTAATGTTTCTTTTCAGACTTTTCTGAAATGAATAATATCTGTATATACACACACATATGCACAAAATCTATGTACTAACTAATAAAATGAATGTTAATTTTTTTTCTAAGTATTTTATTTAGAAGACCTTACTTTATCCCCTAGTCAACATAAAAGGTTGAAAAACTGACATGTTGTTAATTACAACACAGCATAAAAAAATGCAGTATTTTTGGGCAATAAACCACCTGTTTTAATAAACTTTTGTGAGAACTTTGAAGCTGTAAATTTAATTCATTCAGTTTGTGGGAAATGACCAGAAAAGGTCAGTTTTTATTATCAAATCTGTCAGTCAAATCATCTGGTTAGAAATGAAAGATTGACTTTGGTTTTTAGTTCAAATTAGCATGTATTAACATATTAATGCATCCCACTCATACCTCCACCTCTATCTTCTGAACTCTAAGATGAGTGACTCAGGCACCTCTACCTGCACTGTTTCTTAGGATGATCTGTTTGTTTTTGTTTCAAATGACTTCACCCTTCGATGTCATCTTTCTTTGACAATAAAGGGATGAAAAAGTTAAATTTTTCAGAATACTCCTCTGATAAGTACCTGGATGTTTTTACAGCTTGAGGCAACGTATTCATCTAAGATTCAGAAGTGTTCTAGTAACTGCGTTCTTTTGTAGTAGTGGGAGAAGGCAGCTTGTGAAAAGTAAGATGAAAAAGATAACTAGTCTGAGAGCTACATGAAATGTTGGCACATTCTCAAGTATATCTGTTTTAAAAATGGAATATATTTGTAAGGTGAACATCAATATGTTATTTCTTTAAAACTCCCTCCCTTACCTACTGCTTCTGTGAAAATCCAGATGTAAATCCAGCTTCCTAAATATCTTATTTAAAGAACATTAATTTCAATAAGAAACACTCTAGGTTTTAGTGATTTAATATAGTACTTAATGGCATGTAGCTAGTAACATTTACTTTTATTATTTTATTTATATTATTTTTACTTTTATTAGCAGTATCATTTACTATTTACACTTTACTCCAAAATCCATTAAGACTGTTTTTATTTATTCATTATTAGCTCCATCATTGTGGGAATGAATAATTTGGAAATGCTTATAAATTTCTAGACCATAGAGGGTTGGCTGTCATCAATTTGCCTATAATAATACAAACCATTGGTAACATCTTTCATGCTTTATCTACGTTACTTAGTTTGTTGCTATAAAAATTAATAAAAAAGAAAATTGTATGATTATCTTCAAAATACTACCATGATTTTTTAAACTACACCATGTCAATTTCTTTGGAATACATTTTCATTTCCTTAAGGTTGTATGACCAGGCTCAACTTCATTATGCAGTAATATCTTATTTATTCATCATATTTCCACTGTGATTTTCTGTCCTGGCTCATACACATCTCATCATCTGGGCCACCTTCATTGCCATTTTAGTTCTACATTCAGTTAAGTGCCCTAAAAACCTGTTAGTTTTGTTCATTACTATCAGTTCAGTTCAGTTGCTCAGTTGTGTCTGACTCTTTGCAACCCCATAAATTCAGCACGCCAGGCCTCCCTGTCCATCACCAACTCCCGGAGTTCACTTATACTCATGTCCATTGAGTTGGTGATGCCTTCCAGCCATCTCATCCTCTGTTGTCCCCTTTTCCTTCTGCCCCCAATCCCTCCAAGCATCAGAGTCTTTTCCAATGAGTCCATTCTTCACATGAGGTGGCCAAAATACTGGAGTTTCAGCTTTAGCATCATTCCTTCCAAAGAAATCCCAGGGCTGATCTCCTTTAGAACTGACTGGTTGGATCTCCTTGAAATCCATGGGAGTCTCAAGAGTCTTGTCCAACACCACAGTTCAAAAGCGTCAATTCTTTGGCGCTCAGCTTTCTTCACAGTCCAACTCTCACATCCATACAGGACTACTGGAAAAACCACAGCCTTAACTAGAAGGACTTTTGTTGGCAAAGTAATGCTCTGTAGCCCTAGCAATTCACCTACTGTCTGATTTTTAGATGTTTTTCAAAAAATGTTTTGATGAATAAACTAATAAATTTATAGAAGTTTTGCATACATTTATCTTTTATTAATATAACTGAGCTTGCCATTTATTTTCAATTTTTTAAAAAGTTTTTCATTGGAGGAATATAAATTGTCAGTTCTTAAAACCATATTACTTTGATCCAGAAAGCAAAATATGTCCGATGGCATATTGACCAGGCTAAAGTTAAAGAATTTGCAACAATATCAAAATCTCAGAACATTTAAAAAGAGCAATAATATCATAATCTTAATAATAATCATAAAATAAACCTAATAAACACAATAACTGTGGTATTTCATCTTTAAAAGTTTGACACTTATTTCACAAATTTATTGGTTTAGCGATCCTGATCAAAATTATGCAGATTTTTCTGTTTAAGCATTCCTTTAGTATGTTATTTTTTATTTTATGATATCTTTCAGTGTCTTTTGCTATTACTTTTATATACATACATATGATTTTGGCACTAAAGGGTTCCATATTGACTTGGGAAACTATCACCAAAAGTTTTTGCAATGCAGTATATAAAGAAACCTGCTTGTCTTATTGAAGATTTAGCTTTCATTCTATTCTATTATTACTGTCACTTGAATTCTATCTTTTTCAAGTGACAGTATCATTTATAAATTCTATTCATCCTTTCATGAATCAGTTTCTTCAGTATTGCTTAATATCATCATATGCATATTTTTCTCTCAGATTTTTAAATTATTTCATTTGGAATTCTTTTTATACAGCTTTACATTTTTGAGCAACTCTACTACCACTGGACAACTTGAATTACATTTATGAGCTTATGACTATTTTTACAACCTACCTTATTAGAATAATCACTGGGAAACCTTTTAATCAGCCAATAACAAATTTATTTCATTACAATTATAATATTGCTAACCCTACTCCAGTACTCTTGCCTGGGAAAATCTCATGGACAGAGGAGCCTGGTGGGCTGCAGTCCATGGGGTCGCTAAGAGTCAGACACGGCTGAGCGACTTCACTTTCACTTTTCACTTTCATGCATTGGAAAAGGAAATGGCAACCCACTCCAGTGTTCTTGCCTGGAGAATTCCAGGGACGGGTTGGGGGGGGGTAGCCTTTAGGGCTGCCGTCTCTGGAGTCGCACAGAGTCGGACACAACTAAAACAACTTAGTAGCAGCAGCAACCTATATTTAATGTACCTGAAAAGCCAATTCCCTGTTTATTTGATATGTCTGCTATAATTAATTCTAACAAGTAATTATCAGGGTAAACATGCCAATTTCGACCTAACAGTAAACAAATTCTTTGTTGTCCCCAATAGCTCTTCTTAGTGGAGCATCTTGAAAGCTACTCCATCTTCTTTGACATGGGTTGATCCAGACTGACTTTCTAATAATGATCTAATAATTTATGACTAGCTGTCTCCAAGTTAGAGGACTATAATTCTATTCTGCAAGCACATCTATATAGTTCAAGGAGACAGCAGTGCCAGGAGGCAAGAAAAAAAGAGCACCGTCTCTGATCCTACAATCATAAAAGCAATCAATTTCACTGTAGTCTGTGTTTTTTTTTTTTTTTTCAATCAAAAGACTGAGATAAAATCTTGAAAGTAAATTCCTAGGTTATTGAACTGATGGTTTTTGGTCAAACTTCCTTGTAAAATACCTTTAGCAACTGTTTTCTGTGCAGATATTTAAGTGTGCTTACACTTATTAAATTAATTCTTCAGATAAATTGAAGGTGCATGAAGAAGCTATCTAAACTCCAGCACTTTTCCAGGACTAGAAGAGTTAGATGAAGTTGAGGCAAAAATTTCATTGTGCAGTGCACTCCTTTAATGCAAATAAAATCCCTAAGAGCTATATTAAAAGATGTCTCATTATAAGGCAATAAGAATGAAATAATAATTGCCTAATTTTCAAGATTAGGTTCCACTGTTTGCTTTCCCAATTATTATATTTTCTAATTTTGAATAAATATTCTAAAGAACAACTAAAGAAAATAGAATATTTAGCCATGTGTGTGTGAATGGCAGTGAGTGAGTATTGTCTTGATAACCTTAGAACAGCTATAAGATTCTACATATATTATCTTCAAAATTTTCCCCAGTCATATTTAGTCTCATGTAAGATTACACTTATATTGGATAATTTGACCTATTGCTTCCCTTTTTTTTCCTAAATAGCCATTATTTTTGGCCTGTTTGCCTTTTGATTTACTGAGTAAAATCCAGTCCTAACCATTCTGAAGGGGGAGAAACTACTGATGATCTTTTCAGCATTAATCTCACTCATATTAATTCATATTATTGATAACATCACATCCTTTTTAATTGTTCATGACTCTCTTGCGTTTCTTTCTGGAAATATATAAATGACCCCAGAATGTAAACCTTCAGTCTGAACCTGAATTGACAGTGAGCCTCTCTGGAATTTAAGTTCATTATTCTTTCTAGAAACTGTATCTGCACCCTTTTTGAATGATATTTGAGCTATTATTCCTGCTGCTGCTGCTAAGTCACTTCAGTCGTGTCCGACTCTGTGCGACCCCACAGACGGCAGCCCATCAGGCTCCCCCGTCCCTGGGATTCTCAGGCAAGAACACTGGAGTGGGTTGCCATTTCCTTCTCCAATGCATGAAAGTGAAAAGTGAAAGGGAAGTTGCTCAGTCGTGCCTGACTCTTAGCGACCCCATGGACTGCAGCCTACCAGGCTCCTCCATCCATGGGATTTGCCAGGCAAGAGTACTGGAGTGGGGTACGTTGCCTTCTCCATCTATTATTCCTGGTTAGTTGCTGTTAGAAAAAAAAAAAAAAAAGGCAATGTTGTTGTTTTCTTAATTTTTACTTAAGCATACTGATAGCAGTTGGCACACATATAGATTAAAACAGCTATTTCCTGTTTCAGAGACACAGAATGGTGCACTGAATCAAAGTGTATTTAGGGTCTTTAGAAAAATTACCCTTAAAGCTTTCAGTAAGTGGTATTCTGTTCATAAACAACTTATTAACTGTCTTTTTATTTTACTAATTTTTATACATGTCAAATGTTTTCAAACTGTAATTTTGTCTTACAGTTACTATTTTTAAAAAGCTTTACTTAGCTGAGCTTTGCATAACAATGACAACTTAACTGATCTATTCAATGAAATGGCAAACAGAAATCCATTTTTAAAGTCTTATTATATTGGTACTACTTTACTACAAATTGGTAAACAGCTTTTCTTTTACCTTTTAGTCTTTTGTGAACCAAAAATATGTTACTTCCTAAATATTAAATCTATATTAGTAATAATTGATTTGTTTTTCTGAAAATATAATGTTAAATTTTTACAAATAATCATACTTGTAATTTTAATTTGTAATTTGTTATTTGAAAAACAATGTTTCTGTATTGGGAAATACAGAGTATCTTAACTAGAGAATAATCAGTACTTTTCTATAAATGATTCATTGTTCATAAATATGTATTAATCATCTACTATGTGTGTGTCATGAGAGGTGAATAAGATACAGGTTTAATCTTACATTCTCTGAAAACATACTTCTAACTACCAGCCTCTTAATTAGTAAGGTAACTGTCCTACCTTGGGGTAAATTAATAAAAGTGGTGTTTAGTTCCTCATGAGCAAATGGAGATAAAATTATAGACTCATCATTGTATTGGTGGACTAAATGGTCTAGAATAATGTGAAACACACAGCCTTTATTATTATTATGATTACATTTGCCTGTAGTAGAATGCTAAAAAGGTAGAAAAGGTACTTGATGTCACAAACTTTATAGTTTACTTCAGGACACAGATTAAAAATTCAAACATTAAATTAGTACATATGAGAAGTATAGAGAATGAAAAGAATAGGAAGTTGTAAGGAAAGAAAATATTACAATTAATCCATTCAGTTCAGTTCAGTCATTCAGTTGTGTCCAACTCTTTGCAACCCCATGGATGCAGCACTCCAGGCTTCCCTGTCCATCACCAGCTCCTGGAGCTTACTCAAACTCATGTCCATTGAGTCGGTGATGCCTTCCAATCATCTCACCCTGTTGTTCTCTTCTCCTCCTGCCTTCAATGTTTCCCAGCATCAGGGTCTTTTCAAATGAGTCAGTTCTTCCCATCAGGTTGTCAAAGTATTGGAGTTTCAGCTTCAACATCAGTCCTTACAATGAATAATCAGGACTGATTTCCTTTAAGATTGACTGGTTGGATCTCCTTGCAGTCAAGGGACTCTCAAGAGTCTTCTCAAACACATTTCAAAAGCATTAGTTCTTCGGCTCTCAGCCTTCTTTATAGTCCAACTAACTTTCACATCCCTACATGACTACTGGAAAAACAATAGCTTTGACTAGACAGACCTTTGTTGATAAAGTAATATCTCTGCTTTTTAATATGTTGTCTAGGTTGGTCATAGCTTTTCTTCCAAAGAGCAAGCGTCTTTTAATTTCATGGCTACAGTCACCATCTGCAGTGATTTTTGTGCCCCCCAAAATAAAGTCTCTCACTGTTTCCATTATTTCCCCATCTATTTGTCATGAAGTGAGGACCAGATGCCATTATCTTAGCTTTCTGAATGTTGAGTTTTAAGCCAGCTTTTCACTCTCCTCTTTAACTTTCATCAAGAGGCTCTTTAATTCTTCTCACTTTCTGCCATAAAGGTGGTGTCATCTACGTATCTGAGGTTATTGCTATTTCTCCCAGAAAACTTGATTCCAGCAGGTGCTTCATCTAAATCAGCATTTCTCATGATGTATTCTGCATATAAGTTAAATAAGCAGGGTGACAATATACAGCCTGATGTACTCCTTTCCTGATTTGGAACCAATCTGTTGTTCCATGT
Source organism: Aepyceros melampus (assembly GCA_006408695.1). Taxonomy (NCBI): domain Eukaryota; kingdom Metazoa; phylum Chordata; class Mammalia; order Artiodactyla; family Bovidae; genus Aepyceros; species Aepyceros melampus. Next base: position 39,086 of record SJXQ01007549.1, read on the forward strand.
CCGGTTCAAACTGTTGCTTTCTTGACTTGCATACAGATTTCTTAGGAGGCAAGTTAGGTAGTCTGATATTCCCATCTCTTTCAGAATTTTACACAGTTTACTGTGATCCACACTGTCAAAGCCTTTATGAATAGGAACCTGAATAAGTTGCAAACTTCCTCTGGATGGCACACAGTTTTTTAGAAGTAAAATTCATCACTCACTTGGCTCACTGTAAGTTGTATACCACAGAATAAGACCTGGGAAGGAGCTTTAGAAACAGAGTAAGATTATTTATGAAGACGTTAGCAATCGAACTGGATATTGTAGGTTGTCAGGTTTTATAGTTGCTGGAAAATTATCAGTTGAGGAAAAGGAACTCCAGGCAAAGGGACCAGAGTGAAGCAAAGGCATATAGAAGATGTGTGCTGTGCTTAGTCGCTCAGTTGTGTCCTACTCTTTGGGACTCCAGTACACCAATGAACAAAATCTCATGTAATGAGCCTACTTTCAATTTATTTAATTCTAATATAAGAATGAATTTTTCTATTAAGTGATCTTCATTTCCTGAATAAAATAAGACTTGGTCAGTCAGTCAATTCAGTCTCTCATTCGTGTCTGACTCTTTGCAACCCTATGAATCGCAGCACGCCAGGCCTCCCTGTCCATCATCATCTCCCAGAGTTCACTCACACTCACATCCATCGAGTCCATGATGCCATCCAGCCATCTCATCCTTGGTCGTCCCCTTCTCCTCCTGCCCCCAATCCCTCCCAGCATCAGAGTCTTTTCCAATGAGTCAACTCTTTGCATGAAGTGGCCAAAGTACTGGAGCTTCAGCTTAGCATTAGTCCTTCCAATGAACACCCAGGACTGATCTCCTTTAGAATGGACTAGTTGGATCTCCTTGGAGAAGGAAATGGCAACCCACTCCAGTGTTCTTGCCTGGAAAATCCCAGGGATTGAGGAGCCTGGTGGGCTGCCATCTCTGGGGTCGCACAGAGTTGGACACGACTGAAGCGACTTAGCAGCAGCAGCAGTAGTTGGATCTCCTTGTAGTCCAAGGGACTCTCAAGAGTCTTCTCCAACACCACAGTTCAAAAGCATCAGTTCTTCGGTGCTCAGCTTTCTTCAGAGCCCGACTCTCACATCCATCCTTAGATCCAAGAAAATGAGATAAAACTGTCTAGCAAAACAAAACATTACATTTTAAAATTACTTTGAATAGGTGACATTAGAGTTCTTAAATGTTATGCTTAGTAGTTGTTCTCACCTCCTTGAATTTACCTCTAACCTTCCTTTGTGAGAATACTGTTTATTGTTGGTCTCAGGACCAGTATTGATCTAAAAACTGTCAGTCTGCAGTTTATATTTCTAGAAATAAAAAGTGCATGTGTTAAAAATGATATACAATTGAATGGAGTAATTTTAGGTAAAAAAAAATTGACATGTTTCATTTACTTTTAATTTTATAATAATTCACTTTTATTGTTTGCTCTAGATTAGAAATTAAGGCCAAACACAACAACAAATCTGCTTGTATCTTCATCACTCAGAGTTTAAAAGCACTATATTAGAAACTTGTTTCAGAAAGTCTTCTTGGTACAGTAGAGGAATTGGTTATCTTTAGAGTTTTTATTTATGCTGACAGACTTATCTGACTCTTGGCTGAAAGTGGTGAGCTGGAGATGGTGCCGAAAACATACAATGGAATCTTAGGAGAATGGTGGTCACTAGATGGCACATTAGAGGCTAATTATAAACGCAGTTTCATACAGAAAACAGTAAGACACTATATAATACAAGACACTTAAGTAAAATTTGAGTAGCCTATATTAATTTTATTTTATATAATCTAAATATTTTAGAGAATAATAATTCTCAGAAAGATACAAAATTAGTTCTGGGTGAGTTCTGGGCTTGCAAGGCTTAGGGAAGATCCTGAATCCCTCCCAGGTGCACTAAGTATAAGGATGACTCTGTGTACTTTCTCAAGTCCTTCCAGCTATTAGTTCAATTTTCTTCTAGACTATAGTTTGAGTATGGAATTACCCAATCCTCTCCCATTGGGAATTTATAATTATGCGCCAGTTTGCCTGTGAGTGTACAGGAGACACAGAAAGGAACCCTTAAATTTCTTGCAAAAAGTAGTTTGAATGCCAGAATCTTACTCTCAGAAACTGGTGTGCTACAAGTCTCATTTTTTCTGTGACCTTTGAAGTGAAGCAGAAAATTATTGGAAAATTCTTGAGAAAGTCTGAACTGGGGAACCAGAAATCAGAACAGTCTTGAGATACTAATGACAAACACTAAATTGTGGTCTCTGAATAAAAGCTTTACAAATACAACAGAACTGCTCCAGAAAACACATATATCTCATGTTAAGCTTCCTTGATAGCTCAGTTGGTAAAGAATCTGCCCACAATGCAGGAGATCCTGGTTCAATTCCTGGGTTGGGAAGATCCACTGGAGAAGAGATAGGCTACCCACTCCTGTATTCTTGGGCTTTTCTTATGACTCAGCTGGAAAAGAATCCACCTGCAATGCTGGAGACCTAGGTTCAATCCCTGGGTTTGGATTGAACTACCAAACTAGCCACTCCAGTATTCTGGCCTAGAGAATTCCATGAGATTGCAAAGAGTCAGACACAACTGAGTGACTTTCACTTCACTTCACTTCACTTCACTTCACTTCACTTCACTTCTTCTCATGTTAAGATTCAGCAACTGGCTTCTCAGTGACAAATATTCAGTCAGTTTAAATGAAACTTGAAATAGTTATCTTTGGAAAATACCCTTTAAGTTAACATTCTTGAGACCCATGCATCAGATGATATTGCACTGGAGTATATTCTGTACCTTGATTAAAAAATATGATTGTATAGTTTTGATGATTGGTGTATAATGATAAAGATACATTGTAAGCATTATTTAAAAAGAAAAACTGTCTTCTTTAAAGCTGCATACTTGGCTAGAACTTTTTCAGACCCTTGGGCTAAGCAGGAAAGTTACAGGACACAGCCTGTGGGTTAGGGCATAGATTCTGCCTAGGATTCACTTAGGGATCAAGGATCACTTTCCCAAGAGAGCTGATGTGCTTTATCTGGGAGGAAACTGACCGTGAAAACCCCCAGAGAGGAAGGGGAGAAGATAAGTGTATTTGTCTCTCAGGAACAGACAGAAAAGAGGAATACTGGGAAATATATTGGTAGAGAAATAACTCTAGCACTCATCATTAGAACTGCTGAATTAAAATCTTAATCTACTTTGCTGATTAATGATAGTTTACCTGAATTACTTTTGTTATACATTAATTAAACTGTCAATAATCTGAAAATTTTAGGGTACTTGATATTTTTCTTAGAGTTTGTTGAAAGTATATTTCTGTTCAGTATAAACATTTTCCTTATAAATAAAGCAGAGAAACAATTTATGAGAGACAATATTAATTTAACTTTAAAAAGAATATTTTTATGAGCCAATTAGTTAATGGTAAACATTTTTCCATTCAGTCTGTCATATATTGCTTAACACTATGGAGAAAAGTGTTCTTGTCTGAGGTACAAATCCCATGACTTTGAAGTAACATAAGCAAATAGGGGAATTTAATGGAAAGCAAGAGTATCATGTCTTCAGGAGAAGCAAACGTGAAAGAAATTAGATATTAAGTAAAGTCCAAATATAAAGTTTCCCCCAGAGTTTCACTTATTATTTATTTATTAATAATAAATAATATTATTTTCTTTCCTTATTTATTCAGTACCCAAATTGTGAACTCCTCTGTCAAGGAGAAAATAGCTCCCCTCAAAGTGTGTGTCAGTTACTTTGAGAGTATCAGTGGAGTTCTGAGGTTTAATTATCAACCAGACTGTCCATGGCTGCAGGCATACTTTTGCACTCTTGCTCCAGCTTTTGGAGGCCATACAGAAGGAAAGCTGCCACTGCTTCCATCCTGTGCAGTTCTTTGGACTGGATGCATGACAGCTTTGCTTGTGCTCAGAGTTTATCAGACCTTTTAGGAATCATTTCTCAGCATCAGTAATTGTCCAGAATTATATATTTCTCAAGAAATTTTTACCTTTTCATTTGCTAGGCTTTTATCTTTCATTTGCTAGTTTCCAAGATAGAACACAGTATAGTTATTCATATGTATACTTCACTATGTGAGGTCTCTCTGTTGGGTCCTCATACCCTCCCCAGGTAGGGTTCTGAGGTGAAATCTTTTGTGAGATGGCTTGCAGTGTGAATTCTTTTGCCTTTGTCATCAGGGGAAGAACAGTGTGCTCTCCATGCATCTGTTTCTCTTCAGTCAGCTGTCTTAAACAAATGGTCCCTGTTTCCTGGGCTGCAGTGAGACTTTAATCAATTGTAGCTTCAGAATATGAGGGACACATAATAAACTCTGTAAGTGGTACTTTTGACATCTCTTTAATTAGACCTGAAGAAGAAAGCAATTGTTTTTAATTTGATAAGGAAGTGTTGATAAGTCTACATAGTTTAGAAGAAGACTTCCCTGGTAGCTCAGATGGTAAAGCATCTGCCTGCAATACGGGACACCCAGGTTTGATCCCTGGATTGGGAAGACCTCCTGGAGAAGGAAATGGAAACCCACTTCAGTATTCCTGCCTGGAGAATCCCAGGGATGGAGGAGCCTGGTAGGCTACAGTCCATGGGGTCGCAAAGAGTTGGATACGACTGAGCGACTTCACTTCACTTCACTTCATTTTAGAAGAAACACACATTCTTTAATCATAAGCCACAAATGTTTAGGCTCTTCAGGTATATCATGGGCTGCTGCTACTGCTAAGTCACTTCAGTTGTGTCCAACTCTGTGCGACCCCATAGACGGCAGCCCACCAGGTTCCCCTATTCCTGGGATTCTCCAGGCAAGAACACTGGAGTGGGTCACCATTTCCTTCTCCAAAGCATGAAGTGAAAAGTGAAAGTGAAGTGGCTCAATCATGTCCAACTCTTAGCGACCCCTTGGACCTCAGCCTGCCAGGCTCTTCTGTTCATGGGATTTTCTAGGCAAGAGTACTGAAGTGGGGTGCCATTGCCTTCTCTGATATCATGGGCTGAGAGGGGCTAAATTGACTTTAGGTAGCTCCTTTCACAAGTCCTGTGGCACTAAGAGAATGTGAGGTCAACTTGGCATCTATTGTGTTCTGCTCAACATTTGAGCTATCAGCTGAAACTGATAAAGGTCTCTTAACAAGCAGTCATCTATTATCACTATACATAATAGAAGAGAGTTTAATAGGATCAGTGGGAGGAAATAAATGAGATTTTAGATAATGAGATAAAAAGAGGCAACTACAAGAAAAAACATCATAGGAAGATAGCCTAAATGACAATAACAACAGCAAATCTTTAGCATAAAAGCAGAAGTACAGTTGGTTATGGCAAACTCTGTTATCAGTTAGTTACACCCCCTCACTTCATGGCAAATAGATAGGGAAACAGTGGCGGACTTTATTTCTCTGGGCTCCAAAATCACTGCAGATGGTGACTACAGCCATGAAATTAAAAGACGCTTACCCCTTGGAAGGAAATCTATGACCAACCTAGACAGCATATTAAAAAGCAGAGACATTACTTTGTCAACAAATGTCCGTCTAGTCAAGGCTGTAGTTTTTCCAGTGGTCAGGTATGGATGTGAGAGTTGGACTATAAAGAAAGCTGAGCACCGAAGAATTGATGCTTTTGAACTGTGGTGTTGGAGAAGACTCTTGAGAGTCCCTTGGACTGCAAGGAGATCCAACCAGTCCATTCTAAAGGAGATCAGTCCTGGGTGTTCATTGGAAGGACTGATGTTGGAGCTGAAACTCCAATATTTTGGCTACCTCATGTGAAGAGCTAACTCCTTTGAAAAGGCCCTGATGCTGAAAAAGATTGAAGGCAGGAGGAGAAGAGGACAACAGAGGATGAGATGGTTGGATGGTATCACCGACTCATGGACATGAGTTTGAGTAAACTACAGGAGTTAGTGATGGACAGGGAAGCCTGGAGTGCTGCATTCATGGGGTTGGAAAGAGTCGGACACGACTGACTGACTGAACTGAACTGAATCTCTATTGCAGTTAAGTTTTGGTTGTCTGTATACAAATGTCAAGGCTTATTTGGATCAGCAGTTTAACACAATAAATGGGAAGTGGAAGAGAAATTATATTGATAAATAAGAAGTAATGATATAGCTCCATGTTTAAGAATTGTTGCTGTTTAATTGCTAAGGCATGTCCAACTTTATGACCCCATGGACTGTAGCACACAAGGCCTCCCTGTCCTTTATTATCTCTCGAAGTTTGCTCAAACTCATGTCCATTGAGTCAATCATGCCATCCAACCATTTTATCCTCTGTTGCCCTTTTCTCCTCCTGCTCTCAAACTTTCCCAGATCAGGGCTTTTCCAATGAGTTGGCTAGTCACATCAAATGGCCAAAGAATTGGAGCTTCAGCTTTAGCATCAATCATTCTAATGAATATTTTGAGTTTATTTCCTTTAGGATTGACTGGTTTGATCTCCTTGCTGTCCAAGGGACTCTCAGGAGTCTTCTCCAACACCACAGTTCAAATGTATCCCTTCTTTGACACTATCATGCCATCCAACCATTTTATCCTCTGTTGCCCTTTTCTCCTCCTGCTCTCAAACTTTCCCAGATCAGGGCTTTTCCAATGAGTTGGCTAGTCACATCAAATGGCCAAAGAATTGGAGCTTCAGCTTTAGCATCAATCATTCTAATGAATATTTTGAGTTTATTTCCTTTAGGATTGACTGGTTTGATCTCCTTGCTGTCCAAGGGACTCTCAGGAGTCTTCTCCAACACCACAGTTCAAATGTATCCCTTCTTTGACACTCAGCCTTCTTCATGGTCCAGCTCTTACATCCATACATGACTACTGGAAGGATGAAGCAGATAGAAATATCTCATTGCCATGTATCTATTTTTTGACACCAGTAGGTCTGATCATATTCTTTAATTGAAAATAAAGATTTGTTTTCACTATTTGACTTTTTCTACATACTTAGAATCAGCAATAATCAATTTTAAGGGGTAATCACCAAAATGAACTGGTCAAGATAGACAGCTATTCCAGTAATTAGAATGTGTAACAAGCAGAAACTGTAATTTATAACATGTAACACTGGAATTACTTTGTCTTGCAAATTGTAGGTGAGATTTTGTTTAAAATGCCATTGAAGCCAAGGGCAGGTGTTTTTAAAAGTGTACAGTCTACTTAGAACTTCCCATGTGGCTCAGTGCTAAAGGACCCATCTACCAAGCAGGATATGCCAGTTCAATCCCTGGATTACAACTGAGTGACTGAATTGAACTGATACAGAAACTTCCTATTGTCTCAGAGAATATATATACCATCATGAACAGAATATTGCAAGAAATATGAGTGTTCAAGGTGCTTTTCATGAAGTCTTAGCTTGGCCTCTGATAACAAAATACTATGAACTAGGTGGCTTAAACAACAGACATTTATTTCTTCCAGTTCTGGAGACCGAGAAGTTCAAGGCCAAGGTATGGACAGATTTGGTTCCTGGTGCGGGGGTCTCTGTATGACTTAAAGATGACTGCCTTCTCACTGCACTCTCATGCAAGAACTCTAGTCTCTTCTTCTTATAAAGACTCTCCTCCCATCATGGAGGTCCCACCCTCCTGACCCCATCTAAACCTAGTTGATTCCCAAGGCCCCGTCTCTAAGTACCATCACACTGGGGGGCAGAACTTCAACATAATTTGGGAGAGGGAAGGGAACGTGCACATTTAGTCCATAACGAGGTCAAAGATAGAAATGAGGAACATGTTCTTCGAAACTGGGGGAAAGGTGATCCTTGTTACAAAGTGGCAGAGGACTTTGCTGAGTTATGTTCTATTGGATAGAAGGAAACTTGTAAGCAATACTCTTGGATATTTAGCTGAGGAAATTTCCAAGCAATGTGTTGAAGATGCAGCCTGCTTTCTCCTTGTTGCTTACAGTAAAACACAAGAGGAGAGAAATAAATAGAAGAAGGAACTGCTAAGTAAAAAGAAACCAATGTTTAGTGATCTAGAAAATTCTCAGTCTATCCAGATGGCCTGCTCTGGAAACAGAGCCAAGGGTGTGTCTGGACAGCCATTTTCTAAAGAATTTCGCCTGGATCCAACAACCATCTCAGCCATTTTCTAAAGCGGTGACTCATGGATCCAGCCAACCATCTCAGAGAAGTTAGGAATAGAGAGGCAGTTATCCATGAAAGGCCTGTGGAGGTTCTTCTTGTCTGATGTCTTGGACCCCCAAGAATTACATGAGAGGCCAAGACGTTTTCTGAGAATCCTTTAGGACAGAAACACTGCCTACTTGGACTGAAAGGCACAGAGGCGGGATGAGATGAAGGAAGAATGGCTTTGGGGGCAAGGCCAAGGATGCTGAGGCTGGCACTATTGCAACAGCCACCCTGGTCCCAGAGGGCGCAGACTAGGGTCAGGACCACTCCCTCCTTGGCTCCTGAGAGTGGGCAAAACTAACACAGAAGATGGTAGATTAAACATGGCAGACAAATCCCTGTTGGGGGACATTTGAACAGGAAGTTTTGCTTTGGAATATAAGGCAAACACCTGGATACAGGCGCTTTATATATTTTATGTAATTTAGTCCTTATAGATGACGTGGGCATCAGTTTTATTCTCCTCATTTTACCAGCTGGAGGCCTAACCCATTTTCTTGTGGTCTCATATCTGGGAAACTGAAGAATCAGGGTTTAAACCCAGGTCTGATCTTGAAGTCTTCAGTTTACTAGAAGTATGACATCTGGGACTTTGCAATGACAGCAAAGAGGTTAAGTAAAATTAACTAAACTCACTCCAGGGGATGAAAGCTAAATATACTTTACTCTTCTGATTACTAAAGCATTAGTGTATATGTGTGGGCATGTGTATGTGTGTAAAAATTAAGACAAAATATAAGACCAAATATCTAATAGTCCTTCCAGAATGTGTGTGTGTGCATGCGTGTATCTATATAATTTCTGTCTATATTCCTATCTGTATCCACACCCAAATTCGTATCCTGATCTATCTCTGTGTGTGTACATAAAACAAATAAAAAACAGCACTGACATAGTAATAACTTCCAACCTTTCAATCATCTTGCACTAGGAATTTCTAAAACCTTTAGTCCAGGATGACCAAGGGAAATATCTCTTTTTCATTTACTGCCAATCTGTAGATTCTTTCTGAAAGCATTCACCACTCTCACCATCTGCACTTGAGATGGCTGCTTCCTTACAGCAGAGATTTTAATGCTGTAAGGAAGCATTAAATCTCTTGGCAGCAATGACTTTTAAAGTTCATTCTTCAAGTCCTCTGGCCTGCTGGAATTTAAGGTTTTTCCTTCCTTCATTCATTTTGCAATATGCCAGTCGCAGTTGCTTATTATCTGGAGGGATGTTTTGTCTCTCTTTTAAACAGCGTGACATCTCTCTGCCCTGTCTTTTTGAGCTTTTTTACTCTGTCATGTTCTGTGTCGCTGTACATGATGATAGGGAACATTTTATAAACTTGCGTCTTTTAATCTGAGCGGCAAATTCTAGGCTGATCTCCTTTTAAAATAATATTATATACTACCTGGTCACCCTATTGAATAGCCTCCTATGTGCAGAAAAGTAGCATTTTGCAGTTTATGTATTTCCTGGCCATTATTATATAGATCCTATTAAGATATAAATAGCCAAAATAAAATTCTAAGAATTTGATATAACATTCATTTCAAGATCCAACCTCAAATAATCACAGAAAATTGGTCTCTGCTATTACTTTAATCTTGCTTTTGTTATTTTGTTTCATTCTGTTTTGCTAATAGAGATTAGTATAGCTCTCTTTTGTTTTTGTCTCTCTTCCAGGGTTCCTGGGCTACTTGAAGTGGTTTGTTTTGTTTTGGTTTTTTTTTTTAAATCTGTCCAAGTATATCATGAAGTGGCAGCTACAGTTTTTGCTCAAAGGTCCACAGAGACATCAGCTGGAGACCTTTTTATTTTCCTGGTGGAGATCTGACAATTAACTGTAGAAAGCTCCATGAGCTTTCTTCCGTGTTTACTTGTATATCCCCATGACCAGAGAAGCATATAGAAAGTGCTAAATAAAGAGAATAGAAATTAAAAACAAATAACAAATTCTAAAAATACACAGGCATAGGCTACAAACTCAGGAGTTCTAATGAATTCAATTTTATGTGATTTCTATCAAAAGAAGAAAAAAATGTATGATGCATTTATTAAGCGTACATGCTGTTTTATCAAATATATTCTTGATAGGAGAGAACTTCTAATTTGACCAAATGCTAATATGAATGGATTCCTTCACTTATAACTTTACACATCTGATGTTTGGAGAATTTCCACAAACTAGCTTCTGGCTCTGTATATTTCAAGCAATGTGTTTTCTCTGCTTCTCTGCTATCTATTTCCAAGTACTGGGTACCAGTTGGACATATATGATTTCTGACACTGTATCTTCACGTCAAGATGTCAGGTAAGCTGGGTCAAAGTCCTATAGGAGTATTTCCGGAGCTATTTCTATATCATAAGGGCTAGAACTATCTAAACCATATATGGAAGTCATGGAAAAGCATGTAAATATATCCCAGAGGAGCCAAACCAAGTGTATACTCAACTCAGCTATCCCAAGACAAATGCCTATGGCTACTTGACATTGCTGGGCACAAGGGAAGTGTGATAAAGGGGGACTCAGAATGGAAAAATAGATGATTAACATATCTGCTTTGGCAAATTTTGCAATTTAGCTGCATTGGCTTCATGGTCAATACACCTTTGGTTTATTCAGAGGTAAGCATGTCACCCACAACTTGGGGAGAAGTTAGTTTTAGTTGCTAGTGGGCATCCTGGTCTTCCCTTGAATAGAGTATGGAGGGTAAGAGAAGGGATCTCTCCTTCTGCTGAGGTTGCTAGGCTGAAACAATATGATGAGGCAGCAGAATGAAGGCAAACAGGACCACAAAGAGGGAAACAGCTGAGAGGGAAGAGGGCCAGAGAGAATGACACTGTTTGAGCTCTTAAACTGGGCCATGTGTGAATTTAGCTACAACTCTGCACTCTGCTGATCTCTTGATCTCCTGCACTCAACAGGCTTCCTTTCTAATTCAAGCCAGTTTGAATTTGAGTTTCTGTCAGTGAAGCCAGGAGTCCTGACTAAAATACAAAATGATCAGCTGCCAGCATTATTTTGCTAGTAGAAGTCTGAGATAGTCTCATATTGCTGAGGGAAAAAAGTAATCTCAGGGCATATGGGTAGTTTCTTCATTCAAGGTCTGGAATATTATTTTAGGCAGAGTTCAAGTACCCTCCAGTAATCGTGACAGTGATACTTTGCATGTACACAGCATTCTGAAGGCTAAAGTGGTTTTATACACATTATCCTCTCTCATCTTCACAGAAGATATACATTTTTCATCAGTCTTTCAAATGAAGAAACCAAAGGTTCAGAGGGGTTAAATCATTTGCCTAAACCACTTGTTCAGCTGCAACAGTCGACCTGCAGGCTCCCTGAGCACACCAGAAGACCCAGAGCCTCCCAGGCCCACCAGAAATTATACTCTGGTCAGAAGATAAACCATCCAACACCTTTGGGCCAGATTCACTCCTGGTCCATGACTTCTAGTTCCTTTGTCTTTATCACCTAATCTTCCAGATTACTGATCCCAGCAACTTTAACTTCTCTGACTACTTTCTCTTAATACTTTGCCTAAACTCCAAACTTTTAAACTCCTTCCCATATCCTAACTCCCGAGAACCATAAAGTTTCTGGTTTTTGTCTTACTAGCTTGATATCAAGCCTTTATTATAATTTTTGCCACCAAGATCTTTAAACATGATTTCTACCTTTACCTTTGGACACTTTTCTGGCTACTTTATAACATGGGTTCTTGAGTCTTTGACTTACCTAACTCCAATCCTAATCCTTCTCCAGTGGCTCAGCAGTAAAAAATCCGCCTGCATTGCAGGAGCCGCGGGAGATGTGAGTTCGATCCCTGGGTAGGGAAGATCCTCTGGAGAAGGAAATGGCAACCTGCTCCAGTATTCTTGTCTGGAGAAAAGAGGAGCCTGGCGGGTCACAGTCTATAGGGTCACAAAGACTCAGACAGGACTGAAGCGACTGAGCATGCAATACTAATTATGATTGCTCTCATCTTCCTGAAGTATTTGACTCCATATTGCTCATTTGCAGAGGAGGAGGTGGAAAGTGGAGCAAGGGAGCAGGGAGAGAGAGAATGAGACACACAGCCATCCGGCCTGTGTTCCATCTTATGAGTATAGTTGGAAAACTAGAGACTATCAAGAGCTTACAGGTTCTATTTCAAGGGCTTTGAGGTGATACTTTTCCTTAGGAATGGACTGCCAAGAAATAGCACAAAATTCAGAGATGTCATCTTACCAGCAGAGAGAGTGGTGATTCTAGGGAACAATTCTTTTCTGACCATTTCAACTATTAAACTCCCTAAATGATGGTTCAAATAGAATAGTCTTCCTCTTTGCATTTAGACAGAACCAGAAGCCCAGTGTGAACTGGCAGGAGGTGCCCAAAGAGGCTGTTCTGCAGAGCATGTCACTGCTACCTGGTCAAAGGGTCCTGCTCAAATTAGTTCCCACCTGAGAGAAGGGTGTGGCCTCTGCAAGCGCTGGCCAGGAAAGGTCTTCATGAATAAAGGATTCAGCATTGCCATGTGTCTAAAAGGCAAGATATTGTGGATTCAGTCAAGGTATCTTCAGGAATGGAAGGAAAGCTGAGACCAATAATCCAACAGGCATTTAAGTATCATTTCAGAAGGGACTTGGGAACTATAGTTCAAGGACCATGAGAGTAAACATTGTGAAACTTTTCCAAAGTTTTGTAACTTGTCCATGTTTAATTTTTAACATGTGTTTCCTACAATCTCTTATATAAAGACAAGGGTTGTATAATGAAAAGAGCTACACATTTGCATGAGGGATAAAAGGAACTGGGAACCCCAAAGCCATGAAACTCAGGGGATAGAGTGGGAGGTGACAGCTTCCCCCTTGGACGGAAGGAAGAGTAAGTAGATGATCTGCTCCTGAGACTTGGTGCTAAGACGTAGAAATACCTAAGAGGCTCTCTGGTGGAAGTGGCAATGTTTGTTGTCTCCTCAAACCAATACTGAGACTCCCTTTTCCATACTAAGAGAGCTAGATTTTGTTTCACACCCTCCAGATGATAGATTCTGATTGGACTAAGCTAATTATGGTGGTGACATTTCCCTTGACACTGGTCAACTGGTGGTAGGCGTGTCCTGGCTAATGAAATGTGTGTAGAATTCCCTTAGAGGGCATGCACCTGGCAAAGTTTTTCCTGTTTGGGGATTTTCTAAAGCTCTTAAAAAGATACACACAAAAGAAAAACAGATCTTATTTTATGGGATGTGCATCTTCACATACTGGGTTTTAAGAGAAGTGTTAATAAATTTTAAATAACTTAAATCATATATAGTATGTTCTCTGATGAAAATGCAATTAAATTAGAAATTGACAATTGTAAGATATCTGGAAAACTCACAAGTATTGAGAAGTTTAATAATATACTTCAAAATAACCTATGAGTAATAGATAAATTGGTGGTTCAGATGGTAAAAGAATCTGCCTGCAATGCAGGAGACACAGTTCCATCCCTGGGTTGGGAAGATCTCCTGGAGAAGGAAATGGCAATGCAATCCAGTTTTATTGCCTGGAAAACCCCATGGACAGAGGAGGCTGGCACTCTATAGTCCATGGCATCGCAAAGAGTTGGACAGGACTAAGCAACTAACACTAAAACACACTAACTAATAAACGAATTATAAGGGAAAGTTGGAAATATTTCAAACTAAAAGATAATAAAAGTACAACATATCCAAATTTTGGATTCAGCTAAAATTAGAATAATTTTTAAATCCACAGTTTTAAATGCCTATATTAGAAAAAAAAAAAAAAAGATATAGCATGAAATAAATGCCCTAAGCTTCCACTTCAAGAAGCTAGGAAACAAAGTGTTAAGTAAGCCTGAAATAAACCTAACAGAGTCAAAAAGGAGATAATTAAGACCAGAAATCAATGAATAAAAACAGAGAAAATTAACAAACCCAAAGGTAGCACTCTGAAAAAATATTTATTTTTAAGACAGAGAGCAAAGACTTATTACGAGTATAGGAAATGAAAAGAGGATATATCACTAAAAAGCATGCAGTCATTAAATGGATAATAATAGAATACTGTGAAATTTTATGCCAATAAGTTTAACAGATTACATGAAATTAACAAATTCCTTGAAAAAATAAAACATACAAAAAATGGCAGAAAATCTAAATAGCCCTACAATCATTAAAGAGATTAAATTTGTTACCAAAAACCCTCCCCCAAGGAAAAGTCCAGGCCGAGATTTTTTTCACTGCTAAATTCTATTAAAAATTTAAGATGAAATAATGTCACTCTGTCACAGATTCTTTCAGAAAATAGGGTTGGTAAAAATACTTCTGAACTCATTCTATGAGGGCATTCATGCTGATATTAAAAACTGGAAAATACATCAAAGAGAAGAAAGGAAGGGAGAGAGAGGAAAAGGAAGAAGGAAGAGGAGAAAAAGAGAAAAGAAAATTACAGCTTCATAAATATAGGTACAAAAATGGCATACAAAATATTAGTAAATAGAATATCTCTCCATATGATAAAAAAGAAATCTCTTAAGAAAAACGAATAGCTAGTACTTAATGGTGAAATAGTGTACCTCTCCCTCTTAAGATTGGGAATAAGGCAAAGAAGTAGGTTCATACCCCTGCTGTTCCATACTGTACTGGCCACCTAGTCAGTACAGTAAAATAATAAAAAAAGATTAAAACCATAAAGATTGGGATAGAAAGAATGAAACTACATCTGTTCACAGACAACATGATGGCTTATATAGAAAATCCAGAGTGTCTATAAAACCACAATAGAAATAATGTTTGTTTATTCATATCGAGGATACAAAGTCAGTATACAAAGGATTCAATTGTATTTTTAATACATAGTAGCAAACAATTTTAAAATGAAAAACAATTCCACTTGCAATAGTATTTTAAAACACATAAGATATTTGAGAATAAATTTAAGAAAACATGGGCAAGAGCTATATGCAAAAACTTAATGTGAGAAAATAAAGACTTAAATAAATGGAGAAATGCCATTTTACATGAATTGGAAAGCTCAATATTTTCAAGATGTCATTAACCCCCAAATTGCTTTATGGGTTCAATAAATCCTGAGTCATTACTCCATCAGGAGTTTTGATATAAATTAATAAACCGATCCTAAAATTTATATGGAAATACAAAAAACTTAGACAATCCAAAGCAAATTGGAATAAGGAGAATAAAGCTGGAAGACTTGTATTTCTTGACTTTGAAACACTATAAAGCTACAATAATCAAAACAAACTTAGTACGTGTATGAGGAAAAGAGAACAGTGCAACAGAAACGGAACAGAAAATCTAGAAATAGGCCCATGTTTACACAGTCATCTAACTTTGAACAAAGCCATCAAAACAATTCAATGGGGAAAGGAAATCTTTTCAACAAATGATTCTTGAATAACTGGATATATATGCACACAGAAAGAAACCTCAACCCCTCTCCCACAACTCCCTTACACCATTCACAAAAGTTAATTCAAATGGGTCATACATCTAAACATCAAAGTTAAAACTATGAAGCTTTTAGAAGGATGCAGAAAGCAAAATCATTAAAAAAAATTTTAGTTTCTGTTTATCAAAAGATACTATTAATAAAATAGACAGACCATAGACTGAGAAAAGAAATGTTAGCAGAACATATACATGAAAGATCGGTATCCATTATACAAAAATAACCCATACAACTCAGTAACAAACTGACAAATCCAATAAAAGATTTGGAAAAACACTTCACAGAAGAAAGAGATAAAAGTGACATATAAGCAAATGAAATGAAAAGTGCTGTGTTATGGAAATGCAGATTAAAACCACATGGCACACAACATCCACAGCTAAAGTAAGAAAGACAGCAACATTGGCAAAAATGTGATGCAATCCTAATACATACATTGTTCGTGTAAGTGACTCTCATACATTGTTAATAGAAATGAAAAAATTACAACTACTTTGGGAGGTGTTCTGGCAGTTTCTTAAAAAGTTAAACATAATTTTAAAAAAACAATCATGGAATTCCCTGGTGGTCCAGGGTTAGGACTCTGTGCTCTCACTGCTGAGGGCCTGGGTTCAATCCCTGGCCAGGGAACAAAGATCCCACAAGCCATCAGGTGCAGCTCCTCCCTGCGCCTGCCCAAAATAAGGAAATTTAGTAAAGTAATACACACTAATTTTTTTTTTAATCAGCAATTCTATTCCTGACTATGTACCTGTGGTAAGTAGTACAATGCTCCCCAAAAGGTCAGGGTCCTAATCCCCAGAACCTGTTTTACATACAAAAGAGAATTAAGGTTCAGATGAAATTAAGGTTGCTAAACACATTGTCCCGCAGCAGCAGTAGCAGCAACAATGTAATTACAGGATCCTTTAAAGTGGATTGTTGTTTAATTGCAAAGTTGTGCAGACTCTTTGTGATCCCATGAACTGCAGCATGCCAGGCTTCCCTGTCCTTCATTAATTCCCAGAGTTTGCTCAAACTCCTGTCCATTAAGTTGGTGATGCCATCCAACCATCTCATCCTTTGTCACCCCCTTCTCTTGCTTTCAATCTTTCCCAGCATCAGAGCCTTTCCCAGTGAGTTGGTTCTTTAGGGAGGCAAATGACTATAGTCAGATGTAAGGGTGATTGCAGAAGAATGGTCACAGAATTGCAACACTGCTGGCTTTCAAGATGGGAAAAGGGGTTGTGAACAAAGAAAAGTGCATGGCCTCTAGAAGCTGGAAAATGTAAGGAAACATTTTCCGTTAGAGACTCTAGAAGGGATCACAGCTTTGCCAGCACCTTGCTTTCAGCCCAGGGAGACCTGTGTTAGATTTCTGACCTGCAGGACTCTAAGATGATACACTGTATTGTAACTTTTGCAGTTTGAGGTGCAACAGCAAAACTAGCAGGAATTTATTTTAAACCTCTAAGTTTGTGGTTATTTGTTATAGCAGCAATAGAAAGCTAATACAGTACCCAAGGGAAATGAAAGCATATGTCTCAAGAATGTTCTTAACAGTTTTATTCATAATAGCCAGAGACTGGAAATAGCCTGGATCTCTACCAACAGGATGATAGATAAACAAACTGTGGTGTATTCACATAATAAAATATTACTTGACAATAAGAAGGAATAAATTACTCATACACACAACATGGATGAATTTCAAAACCCTGCTGGGTGAAAGAAGCTGGGCAGATCTATGTGATTTCTTTTATATAAAGTTCTAGAACAGGCAAAACTAATCTATGGTTTTAAAGAAAAAGACCTCTGATTTGCCTTTGGGTTAGAGTGACTGTGAGGATTAATTAAGAAGGGACTTAGGGATCTTTTAGCATTGAGGCAATGTTGTATAGTAGTCCCCTCTTAGAATACAGCCCAAGAACCCCAGGGGATACCTGAAACCATGGACAGTACCAAACCCTACATATACTGTTTTTTTCTGATACATACATACCTTTGATAAAGCTTAGCTTATAAATTACACATAATAAGAGACTAATAAGATAATTAATAATAAAATAGAAAAATTATAACAATATACTGAAATAAAAGTTATGTGAATGTGGTCTTTCTCTCTCTCTCTCTCAAATTATCTTATTGTACAAATTTAATGCTTTTTCCATCCTCACTAAGGATTCATCATATACCATGGCTGTAACTTTTGCAGTTTGAGGTGGAACAGCAAAACTAGCATGCATTTCTTGTTCCTTCTCTATAATTTCACAGGCAGAAGATTCATTATCATAGATCTTAGCAACCTCAGCAGGTCAACCTTTTTACCTTATTAAATCAAGAACTTTCACCTTTTCGTTTATAGTAAGCATGCTTCAACTTCTCTTTGGCAGATCCAAATTGCCAGCATCACTACTCTTGCACCTGCTTCACAAAGTAAAGGAAGGGTTACTTGAACAGAAGCACTGAGTTACCGGACATCTGAGAGCTGAGCCGGCTACTAAGTGACGAATGGGTGAGATATGCTGGACAAAGGGATGATTCATGTCCAGGGCAAGATGAGGAGGACAGCACAGAGACCTCATCACACTCTTCAGAACAGACACACTCTAAACATTTATGAATTGTTTGTTTCTGGCATTTTCCATTCAATATGTTTAGCTGGTCTAGATTACAGAAAAGGAAACTGCAGAAAAGGAAGGACACGTATCTGTACTTCTGAAATCTCATGGAATAAACTATGTGGGGAAAAAGTTCCCATGAGTTGAATCGTATCCCCCAAAAGATATGCTGAAGTCCTGACTCACGTTACATGTGAACATGACTTTATTGGGGGAAAAAAGGTTTGTAAAGTTAAGATGAGGTCATACTGATCTCAGGTGCCTGCAGTGGCTCAAAGCGGATTTCAGTTCCCAGCCAGAGCCTGAAGCCGGGCGGCAGTGAGAGCACTGACTACTAGGCCACTAGGCCTCCAGGGTCCCAAGAGCAGGTGCCAGTGACAAGACGCTGGCCCACTGGTTCTGTAGAAATGAATTCCCATAAAGCGACAGAAAGTAGTGAAACTGGTGAAGTGTTTATTAGGAGGAGAAACAACACGTGTGAACAGACACATGGGTGGGTTCAGAGAGAGCCATGCCCTCGTGATTGTTTGAAGCCCTGGATGGAGCACTTCTCCCAGGCCTCCTTTGGCCACCATCTTGCTTGGCCTGGCTCTGAGTCAGTATTCGGCTTTGCTCAGGGTCCTCCCATGCGTGCACGCACGTCTCTTATCCAAGACGGATGCTAGCAAAGAGGCCGACGAGCAGGTTGACATCACTTACTGTGGGGTAATGGCCCCTCCCTTTTGACCTCTGAGGAGCCTTCCTGCTCATGTGTAGTCAATAACGTCTCCTTGACCTTGGGCATGAAAAATATGTGGTCTCTTGTCTGGGCAGGGTTCAGCTCCTTTCATGCTCCTACTATTGTTTTCATCTTAGGTTATCTGTTCACAGGAGACAAACTCTGGCTGCTCAGCTCATCTATCCCCCTGCCTCAACACTGGATTAGAGTAGCCTCACATCCAGTGATTGGTGTTTTTACAAGGAGGCCATGTGTAGACACAGATGCAGAAAAAAGACAGGGAGAACACCACATGATGACAGAGGCAGAGATTGGGGTAATGTAGCTACAAGCCAAGGAGTGCTGCAAGAAGCTAGGAGGGAGGCTGAAAGAGATTCTCTCTCAGAGCCTTCAAAAGAAACCCATCTTGCCAATGCCTTGATGTCAGATTAGTAGCTTCCAAAACTAAGAGAGAACACATTTCTGGAGTCTAAATTATAATATATATGTGAAGCATTTAAGTGTCTAAAACTAAATTTGAATTGTTGAAACTAAATAGTGGCTATATGAGTACACCATTATACAATATATAGTTCTTTAAACTTTCTATATATTTGAAAAGTTTTATAAAATGTTAGAGAAATAATTGTAAAACTTGACTCGTCACTGAGGAGTAAAATCAATTTAGTGGGTTAGGTTAGCATTTTTCTAAAGCAAAATAGATTAGAAGGGACGAGAATGCATATAATAAGAAAAAATATTTCATTTCAATTATACATATACATATTCTTATATATAAATGCAAAGGACCATGATATAAAACTATTTTCTTATTGGAGGCCAAGCCAAAACTATTTGAGAAACACTACTTTAGTCTCATAAGCTTCCCAATATCCCATACTATATGCACTGATGTTTTTACACTCACATCTAATCCATGCACCATTTACACAAATTCAGAGTTCTTGTTATAAAAATGCGTGTATATCATCTCTCTTTGATCCATTATCTCAGTTAATGAGCCACATTCTCCCAGAGTTTCTTCCAAGGGAATTCACAGGGCTCATTGTGAGACGTATTTATGCCTTCAAAATCCCAGGGTAGCTTTTAGTAATTTTCTGCATCATGACACTAAATGAAGCTTAAAAGAATTAGTAAAACTCTTACCAGATGTTCTTCATCATTTTTTGGAAGGCAAAGTGATCTAGCCCCTCATTGAAGAGTTTTGCCATAAACCCTGCTGCTAGAGCTTAGCTCAGTCTAGAAATCATGTGAAATCATAGAATTACACCCACCATTTGTATTTCAAGATAACATGAGTCATGCTAGAGAGAATATTTTTTAAAAGATGATTAAGTTGGAAATAGCTATTTTAATCCACTATTGTGCTATTACTTAAGTGTTCAATAATGTAATGAGTGTTCAGTTGAGTTTAACCAATATGTATTAACATTCACCTATGTGTCAGGCATCACTGACTTGATGGATGTGAGTCTGAGTGAACTCCGGGAGTTGGTGCTGGACAGGGAGGCCTGGCGTGCTGCGATTCATGGCGTCGCAAAGAGTCGGACACGACTGAGCGACTGAACTGAACTGAACTGAACTGATGTGTCAGGCCAATGTTCTGCTTAGCGGATATAATGATGACTAACACTGATCTCAGCTCTCGAGGAACTCACAATATGGGAGAACAGGCACATAAATAGCTCATTTCAAGAGGCAGGTGAGTGCTATCCACAGGGCTCTGAAGGTGGACAAGTGTTTGGCTAAGCTGGAGTATTCAAGACTTCAGTTGAGCCTTGAATGATGTGAAAAAGTTATCTAAAGAGGAAAGGCTCTGGGCAGAGGTAGGATGTCTTCCTGACTTTTATAAAGACTGACTCTGGCGGACTACGAACATTTTATTTTTCTGAATGGGGTACATACTATCAACACCACTTTCACTATTGTTCACATGATCACCTGGCTTGAAGTAATATGAGCTCGCCACCATAATGTTTCTCTTCCCCACCCATCCCCTTCATCTGCACTCTGTGGAAGGTAGTCTTTATGTACACTCTGCACTTAAGGGTTGACTACGTAAATTATTTGGGGTTCTTCTGCAAAAGGATCTTATTCTCCACCATTTATTTATTCAATCATTTATTTATATCATGGACTCCTAGACCGTTTATGTTTCAGGTTATAATTGAATACTACTTTGTTGATTTTGTTGCTCAGATTTTACCAACTTTGGCCACTGAGAGCTCTTTCAGTGGACTCTCGTGTCTCTTTGACATATCCCGATCATCGTGGGCTTTAATTTTTAGCATTTTCTAACATTTTGGCTCCTGGAATATTGTGTGTACTTTCTCCTCCAGTCGTATAAGCCGCCTTTTCTCCAAGGAGACCTGGTTCCTTTTATGGGAGAATGGTATTGGAAACTGAAATCTGGGTGCAAGATATGTTCACTACTATTGGGGTGTCATTGCTTCTAGTCTCTCAGCCAATAAACCAAGGAGATATATGTGTGAATATATTTCCTTGTGTATATACACATAATTATATGTATTGGATTGGCCAAAAAATTCACTGGGGATGTTGATAATGGGGAAAGCTATACATGTAACAGGGGCAAGGTGTATATGAGAACTCTCTGTATTTTTACTAGTTTTGCTGTGAATTTAAAATTGCTCTAAAAATAGTATTTTGGGGGTCAACACATAGAAAATATTTGCAAATTATGTATCTGATAAAGATTTGTTCCCAGAGTATTTAAAGAACTCTTACAGCTCAATAATAAAGACAAATCAATTGCAAAGGCACCAAAGATTTTAATAGACATTTTTTCCAAAGAAGAGCTATAAGTAGTCAATAAGTATTTGAAATTACGCTCATCATGATTAGTCATTAGGTAAATGCAAATCAATACTGCACTAAGATACCACTTAACATCACATTAGGATGGCTATACTAAACCAAAGACAGCATTTGTGAGATGTGGAGAAATTGGAACCCTCATACGTTGCTCTAGGAATGGTAAAATGGTACAGCTGTTTTGGAAAATAGTTTAGCAGCTCTTCAAATGTCAAACAGAGAATTAGCATATGACCTAGAAATTCCACACCTGGGTATATACCCAATATAATTTAAAACAGGTGTTTGAACAAAAACTTGTCCACTAAAATTCAGAAACACTATTTACAATAGCAAAAGGTGGAAACAACCCAAATGTCCATCAACAGATGAATGGAAAAACAAAATGTTTTATATCAATACAATGGAAAATTATCTGGGAATAAAGAGAAATGAAATATTAATACATGCTAGTGTTTTCAGTGTATGAACATGGAAAACACTACACTAAGTGAAAGAAGCCAGACACAAAGGCCACATATTGTATGAGTCCATTCATACAAAATGCCCAGAATGTGCAAGTCCTTAGAAATGAAAGATGGGGGTGGTAAGGAGCTGGCTAGAGGGAGCAATAGGGAATGATTGCTAAAAAGTATGGAGTTTCTTGGTATGGAGATGAAAATCTTCTGAAATTAGTGTTGAAGGTTGCACAACTCTGTGATTCTAAATATTACTGACTTGTATACTTTAAAGGGATGACTCATGATATATGGGCTATATCTCAATAAAGCTGTTGTCATTGCTTCTAGTTTCTGGAAAATAACTGACTGGGTTGCAAAAAAACTCAATAGCTGGACTGTGGCAATAGTTTATTAAATTATCCCAGAGATTCCAGAGGTTTATAAGATACTTGCCTTTCTTAATCAGTATCAGTTCAGTTCAGTTCAGTTGCTCAGTCATGTCTGACTCTTTGCGACCCCATGAATCGCAACATGCCAGGCCTCGCTGTCCATCACCAACTCCTGGAGTTCACTCAGATTCACGTCCATTGAGTCAGTGATGCCATCCAGCCATCTAATCCTCTGTAGTCCCCTTCTCCTCCTGCCCCCAATCGGTATAGTTAAGTTAAAATAAATCAAGTAAATGCTTGATCTGTGTTTTTAAACAAATTGGAAGTCTACAGCCCCGTTCTCTTAACTACACCACAAAAATTATTATTTGATTTGCTATTTTGGCAAAGCTCACTACATTTTCCTTAATGAAGTTGTTCTTCAGACAGATCCTATCGAGCTAAAAATTACAGAAGAATTAAATTCTGGTTTATCCTCTAAAATCCTATGGAAAAATTAAATGGCCAGATTTCAGAATAGCTCATTCAAAAGTTGTCTAAAAGGTATAAAGCTATAAGACATAGCCAAATGAGGTGAAAATTTTCTCCCCACTGGATATTTTATTCAAGAACATAATTTAATGACCCGTCAAGTCCATGAGCTGGTCACTTTATCAACTGCCTCTGAAAAACCCCAGTTGGAGTATCGACCCCCAGTCTGCATCTACTCATCCCAGAGTCTCACTTCTTGTTGCTAGGATACCACTTCTTTGTGATGTCAACCTATTGGAATATTACAAATTTATTTCTAATCAACTTTTTGCTCTGCGTGGCTTTAGGAAAAGAAGAAAGCAAGGTCCATGCACACATAAAAGAGCTTCCAAAATGAATTTAAATCTCTGGTAATGATTCTAAACTAATTTTTAATTTAAAAATAGAAAAACCTGACTTTATCATTAAAATTGCAAATTTTAGCCTTGTGTATTAGCTATGGTTTTTCCTGTGGTCATGTATGGATGTGAGAGTTGACTGTGAAGAAGGCTGAGCGCAGAAGAATTGATGCTTTTGAACTGTGGTGTTGGAGAAGACTCTTGAGAGTCCCTTGGACTGCAAGGAGATCCAACCAGTCCATTCTGAGGGAGATCAACCCTGGGATTTCTTTGGAAGGAATGATGCTAAAACTGAAGCTCCAGTACTTTGGGCACCTTATGCGAAGAGTTGACTCATTGGAAAAGACCCTGATGCTGGGAGGGATTGGGGGCAGGAGGAGAAAGGGACGACTGAGGATGAGATGGCTGGATGGCATCATGGACTCAATGGACGTGAGTCTAAGTGAACTCCGGGAGTTGGTGATGGACAGGGAGGCCTGGCGTACTGGGATTCATCGGGTCGCAAAGAGTCGGACACAACTGCGCAACTGAACTGAACTGATTAGTTTGTCCACAAGTGGGAGGGGATGTCATATCACAGAATCCTTTTCTTCCTTCTAAAATGGCTGACTTTTTTCTCTCTCCCTCAAAGATGAGACTTTCAGGGTACAAAGTCCTCCTTTAGAGGAGATTCATTTTCTTCTTATGTCTTAGGACTTCCTGATTCAAAACTAAAAACTAAAACCATCTGTTTTCCTGGCTTCTAAGACTGACAGATGAGAAGGTTTAAAACATTGGTATTATTCAACTTATTTTTACTCCAATTAATTAAATTCAGTGATGTGTATTGAACAGCCTCTATGCACAATAACTGTTACTAACCAATGTGGAGAGTGTAGAGATGAATTGGCAACAGTCACTATCTTCAAGACAGTCATAGATTAATCAAGAAATGGACATGTGCTCAATATTCAGTGTCAGGCTCCGAACAGCAGGGAGTGAGTCACTCCGGCCCAGTGGGTGGAGTCCCAACACCTGCTCTGAGGTCTGCAGAAATAGAACCTGCATTGGTTAGGTATTGATCCAAAGAAGCAAGTAGGTATGCAGCATCGTCAGGTATTAGAGAAGCACCATAGTAACAGCTGGTCACCAGACAAGAGAGAAGCCAATGTGTGAAAATAGTTCACAGGACAGGGCACAGCTGGGCACTCCTAGGTGCTGCCTGTGGCCTCTGCCCTGGGCACTGACTGAGGGGGCTGGTAGAGGAGACTATGAGCCAGCCCTGACTCACTGATACTGTGGGGCAGGGCAGCTCTATGCGATGAGAGACTAGCTGGGGTTCAAGAAAGCTTTGCCAGCAGTATGAGAGCTAAACTGCCCCACCACCTGACTTTCACCTGGGCTCATTAGAATCTCTGGCCCTGCCACTCTTGATCTGTCACTGCCTAAATGGATCTTGAGTTTTCGAAGCCCCAGTAGATGCATGATTAATTGAAATTTTAGGCCTTTGGACGCCCCACCCCCCCAGTCATGATACCCATCCCACAACTGGGATAGTCCCCTTACAATTCATCCAGTAGTCTCTGGCTTTTTTTACACCCTTCCCTCAGGTCCAAGCCCACCCAACTTCCGTTCCTAGCTGTGAATATTTTGTCTATCTATTGCTACATTTAAACTTGACCTTAAATTTATTTTTTAAAGGTTTTTTTTAATGTAGACTAAAGTCTTTATTGAATTTGTTAAAATATTGCTTCTGTTTTAGTTTTTGGTTTTTTGGCCACAAAGTATGTGGAATCTTAGCTCCCAAATCAGGGATCAAACTGGCACCCTCTGTATTGGAAAGCGAAAGCTTAACCACTGAATGGCTAAGAAAATCTCTCAAATCTACCTTAAATTTAGTGGCTTAAATCATCAACCATTTTAGATACCTCGTTCTTTTGTAGATGAGACATCTGAGCAGCATTTGGCTGGACAAGTCTTCTGCTCCACTGGGGCTACTTGGTGGTATTCGACTAGCAGCTGGACTAGCTTAGATAGACCAAGACAACTGGAAGGCTGGCTCAAGGGGTCTTCTTTTCATTGCACATAGTCTCAGAGCCTCTTCATATGATTCCCCAGCAAGTCAGTCATATTTGCTACATGAGATCCAAGGACTGCAAGAAAGCACAATAGAAGCTGCTAGTCCTTTTAAAGGTTAAGTCTGCACTGGCACAGCATCACTCCTGCCATATTCTATTGCTCAAAGCAATTACAGTGCAGGCTGGATTCAAAGATAAAGGGAACAGACTCTAACTCTCACTGAGAGAAGTGTCAGGGAATGTCCACCAAATTTGTGAAGGTTCCCATATGTCTCACTGCCAACTGTATTCAGATTATGACCACAGACATCTTAAATAAAGCACTTTAAACTGCATCTTGTTATTCCTGATTTGAGAATCATCAGTTAGAAATGGAATGCTGGGGCCTAGTGGATAAGACTCTGCACTTCTACTGCAGGGGGCACAGGTTCGGTCCTTAGCTGGGGAACTAAGATCTTGCATGCCACATAGTACAGCCAAAAATTAAAACCAACGAACAGAAGCAAAAAACAAAACAAACAAAAAAAAACAGAAATAGAATGCTGAGAATCCTAGCAGGAAAACCAACACTGGCACACAGCTAGGGTGTCCACAAGCTTTGCTCTTTAGTTGCCCCACTTGTCCTTAGACCACTGTGCACAGTGAGGTCTCAGGCTAAAGCATCATTTTCCCTTCCAGGCATTGAAGTCTGAGTCCCTCACACCAGGAGGGTTATAAATCACAAACATGAGATTGGATTTTGCAACAGAACTGGTGTTGAAAATCCTTTGGCAGTGACTCCTTCTCGCCTTGTCTTTTCTTTTTTTTTTTCAGAGGAGCATCTGTCAGGGGGTTGGGGTGTCCTTCTGTGCTTATGTTTGTTTCCCTCCTGGTTAAGGCCACACCACTGCACCCCAGGCTGGCTGTGATCCTCCTGGAGCTATTCCAGGAGTCCGTGTCCAGGCCTTGTGCCCAGGGTTGCAAGAGGGTAAAACCACCTTATAGAAATTCCCCTGGAAAAGTCCCATGGACTGTGTCCAGGAGACCCTCCTACTGAATTCCACTTTCTAGAGATGATTCTGTTGGTGTGGTTCCAGCTCCCACGTGATTTGTCACTTCAGAAGGCACTCATGCCATCTGTGTAAAATTGCCCAACTGAAGCACAGAGAATAGAGTACATTGTGGGGAGAGGATTTTAAAGGACTCTGGACATATTACTGAATAATGTATGTTACTTTTATGTACATCTTTAAAGTAGAAAAATAGTAAGCATCATCTGCAGTTTAATCTCATGGGAACCTCACTTGGTGCTTTGTGAAGTGGGACCTACTGTGCAGTTGATGAAGTTCAGACCACACATCAACTGCTTAAGGTCACCTAGGTCTTTTGTAATCAAAGTATACATCATGGGGACTTCCCTGGTAATCCAGTAGTTAAGACTCTGTGTTTTGTGCAGAGGACACAGGTTTGAGTCCCTGGTGGGGGAACTAACATTCTACATACTGCATGGTGCAGCCAAAAAAAAAAAATGACTTTAAAGTAGAAAAAAGATAATTTTCTCTTTTTACTGTTTAATAGAAGCCTGTGCATCATAATGAAGAGCAGCTCCAGCTCATTGCAACTAGAGAAAGCTGGGACACAGAAACGAAGACCCAGTGCAGCCAAAAAAAAAAAAAAGGCGCTCTGAGGAAACAGAAGCTAAAGGACATTTACATTCAAGAGGAGGGTGATTGATTGAAGGATAAATAACAGATTCAAAGAGCTGAGGCCCGCCACCTGCAGAACACCTCAGCTGGGACTGACAACTCACAAACCCTTATCCCTCCTCTCCCTCTGAGGCCTGATTGAGCAACTATTCCTGGGGTCCCATGGGGCTTGGCCATGGGGCTGATGGTCCAATCCACTTATGCCCCCAAAGTACCCTCACAATAAACCTATTATTTAAAATGGATTTAGGGTCTATTTTCTGCTTCCCAAGAGACTAACTCAACAATTGTGGTGAAAACTCACAAGCATATTTCTTACAAATCAAACATAAGATGAGAAAAACATCAATGCTCTTAAAAGCCTGGTTTATTATTATAAGGCTCCATACCATTGTGACAAGAGAGACTTAAGGCAACACACATTAAAGAAGTGATCATTTTTTACACCTTTTACTTAGCTACTCTAGTGATGCCACTAACAAGACACGTCACCAGAATCAAGCCTCTATTTTCAACCCAGAGCCCAAGAGAGTGTTCTATATGTAGGACACATTCAATTAATGTTAACCACTACAGGTGATAGAAAATATTGACTATATAATCTACCAGAAATTATAAGTCAAGGGTGGTACCACCCTCTCAAAGGGCACCTGAAACCTAGTTGGGACACTTTTGCTTGTCATTAGCTTTTTCAGTTGGCACTAAATGGGAGAGACTCAAGAATGCTAAAATTCCTGCTCACTACAGTCCCACACAATGAAGAATTAATCTGATAGAAATGTGTATCCTACTACCTTTAAGAAACACTTAGACCATCACAAATATGCACGTGGTAAGCAAACTAAAAACTGCAATCTGTGGCCTGATCCATGGTCAGACAACAGAACAGCATAGTTTTTAAAACCATGATTATTCCAGAAAATTCATTTACTTGCTAATTTGGCTCTAGACCAGTCCTAGTCCTTTTATTTGGCCTTTGTCATGAAAGATAGCAAACTCCCTTCCAGGACTAGAGACAAGAAGACAGGTTTGTCAAGATAAGAAAAGAAAACATATTTCATTTAGCAGTTTGTTAGCTCAGTTTATTACGTGTGAACGCTGAGTCTCCTTGTATGCAGGCCTCCATTTTCCCTGTGATCCAGGCCCTATGTAAGTTAGGGGTAGGCCCGTTCACACCCTGGTCTGCTAGTTTGGGTGTAACTAAAAAAAAAATTAAATAAATAGAGCCTGTCATATGACTCAGAAAAATAATAACTACCTTTACTTTGTATAATTTGTCTACTATTTAAATTGTGTTTTCCCAAGGGAAACTGTGGAAAGGATCTCTTTTCCAGATCACACAGGCAGATGCTCTCACACTCAGAACTGTAGGATTTTTTTTAAGGTTTATACATTTTTTCAGAGGCTCCTTGGAAGTCTATGCCTCTGCTTTTTAAATGTCTGCCTCCAATCCTAATTTGAGAAAACTAGTGTCTTTGTTCACAAGTGAACAACATGTTTCCTTATTTTGATGAAATAGTTGCATGACAAACATGCGTCCTTTTATCACCCATACATTAAAGTACACAGATTGAAAGTCTAATCACTGCCTTGTTTTTTAATGGCATTAAGAAAAGTTTCTCAAATAAATTAAAGCTTGCTAACATTTCTATCAGATGATAGGAGGGAAAAAATTTTTTCCCCCTTCCCTTAAGATATTGTCTGGTGACCAGAAATGTTGATTTCAATTCTGTTTCAAACTCAGAGCAAATTTTTCTTTATGTCAGGTTAAAGCTTCCATTTCTATTTTCTTCCTCTGCTCACCTTGAAGGTAAATAAATAAAGCAACGTGATTAACTTTTCTTTTTCTGCTTTGAGCCTTAATTCATAGAATACTTTTCCTACTTCTTTAAAAAGCACCTAAAATAACTTTTTCTTTTTCTCAAAAATCTTAACTGTAGCTTCTACTCAGTAATCACATTAAAAAAAAAAAAAAGTCATGTGTTGTTATGGCAATTGCCCACTTGATTTCAAACTGGAATGTGCCAGAAACTGTTCTAAGAGTTTTACAGAGTTGGCCAAAAAGTTCTTTTGAATTTTTCCACAAGATCTTCTGACCTTACGGAAAACTATGAATGAACTTTTGGGCCAATCCAATATATGGATTAACTCATTTAATCCTCACCACAACCCTATTAGGTGGACAATAGTACTGCATTACCAGCTCACAAAAACAGAAATTGATATAACTGATGCTAAGTGACTTATCTAAAAACATTCAATTGTCAGCCGGTGGCATTGGAGTTTGAACCCAACTTGGCATGTGGTTCCATAGCCCAGGTGCCACAGTAATCACTTTCTACCTATAAACAAGTAGACTAGGGTAGGAGGAAATGTATATTTGGAGTCTAATTGTGTTGAAATCTTGAGTCCACCATGTCCTAGTTCTGTTGTCTTGGGGACTGATAGCCTTTCACAACTTCAGCTATCTGTCAGCAAGATCTACCTTCAAAGGCTAGTGGTAAGGTTTTAACTAGATAATGCATGAAAAATATTTTGTAAACCTTAGAGCCTTAAGCAAACAGTAACAATGATTCTATCTTTGGTAGATAATACCTAAAAGTAGCAGTTTTATTAACCAAGCTTTAAAGTCATAAGCTAAAAAGATAGGCTGTAAAAATATAGACTTCAATTTCTTTTTTGAAGAAGAGATGACAGCCAAGGATAGAGAAAAATCATGCATTTTAGGGGCAGTGAATCTTCCCAAGAGCCTAAAATAACACTACTTTGCCTGAACCAAAATAAGAGATAAAATGGCTTCCAAGTCACTTCTTTCAAATCATCTCAGTGCCATTAAATGAATTTGGACAGGACCCATGGATCAGTGCAGTGGGATGAGATTCAATCAAAAGCCTGAATCAAGAGTTATAAGACTCTAAGTGACAAAACACAGAAAT
Source organism: Aepyceros melampus (assembly GCA_006408695.1). Lineage (NCBI taxonomy): Eukaryota > Metazoa > Chordata > Mammalia > Artiodactyla > Bovidae > Aepyceros > Aepyceros melampus. The sequence continues at coordinate 69,266 of SJXQ01007549.1, forward strand.
ATCCAACACTTGGCCTGGCCTGGCTTCCTGGTGGTCAACTCCTCTCTCGACCCACAAACTCACCCCAGAAATATCCTGTTAGTTGGCTTGTTAGAGTCAGGAAACCTTCAACAGGCATTCTTCCATCTTCCCTTCTTTCTTTGTTTTTCTTTCCCAGATTCAATCTGTTTTTCTTTCCACTTCAAGACTGTCCATTTTGTCTCTGACTCTGTCTTTGAGCTTCTTCTTGTTTTCAGAGAAGAGAAATGCTGCGAGGACTTCCCTGGTGGTCCAGTCGTTAAGAATTCACTTCACTTGCCAATGTAGGGGACATGGGTTCAATCCCTGGTCTGGGAAGATGCCACATGCTGTGGGGCAACTAAGCCTGTGTGCTACAACTGCTGTAGCCTGTGTGCCCTAGAGCCTGTGTTCCATAACAAGAGCAGCCACTGCAATGAAAAGTCTACGTGCTGCAACTACAGAGTAGCCCTCACTTGCTATAAGGCTAAGAAAGCCCATGAACAGCAGTGTAGACCCAATGCAGCCCCCCAAAATTAATTAATAAAAAAAAAGAAATGCTGTGACAGAGGACATAGTCTCCCAAGCCTTCCTTTCCTTTCACATCCTCAAAGTAATATTTAGGCGTCTTTCATCTTGAGAATTTTAACACTAACCAGTTACGAGAAACAGTCATGGGTAACAAACAGATCTTAAAATTAGCTCATGTTCCTTTATCACTGATTCTTCCTGCTTCCCAAATGTGCAAGAACCTGCCCAGAGAGCTCACTTCTCAAAGACAGTGCATGCTAAACTGGACCATGCACCCCAAGCCAGTTCTGCAAAGATTCTGGGCTCTGCAAGCCACTTCCAAGATTTGGTTTCCAATGGCAACCCCTTATCTACTTTCCAGGTAGATGGCTCTAATTTTTTCTACATAAGAAAAGTTCCTTCTCCCTTGGCTACCCAGCAAGTATTTCCCTAGTATCAGATAGGTCTGCCCCACCCTACAGAGTCTTCTTCCTCCTTCCCTGAGCTCCCTTTGTCTCAGGCTCCCACCTTCTCCCTGGTTGAATCCTTTTCTATGAGTTTCAGCTGCAACAGCCTCTCAAAGAGGACAGTTACATCTTATTTCATTTAGAGTGACTCTTCTTGGTTTCAACTGGAGACTTTTCTTTAACTTTTCTAAATTATGAAAGACATACATGCTCATTTTGATAAGTCAAACAATACAGAGAAGAGGTCTTTAAAAACTCATATTCTTCTGGCCAATCCCATTCTAATGACCTAACCAATGATATCAGTTTGCTATGGAATTACCCCTCCCACCTTTCAAAATTGGATATTTTTCACATTTATAACTATTCTTAATTGTTTTGGAGTCACAGATCTCTCTGAGGTTCTGATAAAAGCTAAGGACACTCTTCCCATTGCCTGTACGAATGCACACACAGAGATAATTTTGCATTTAATTTCAAGGGGTTTGTGGTAATAATTCCAATGGTTCCAATTTCTGAGCTTTCTTGCACACACATACTCTCAGGCACTAGTCCTGGGATCCTTGAAGCTTATGCTTATTCCCCCAAGAGTTGTAAAACAAATGCAACTTTTGACTTGTCCCTCCTACAAGGAGATCTTCTCATTCTGGAACCTCTCACTGAGTCCCAATTTCTGTCTGTAATCTACAGCTCATTTTGAGGACCAGAAAAGAAGGAAAACTAAACTGAATACTAAACTAGTCCTAACTGATGGGGCCCAGTGAGAAAACAGTAGGGAACTTGAGGTGCTAGTTCCCCGAGGAGAAGAAGGTACTAGAAGTAAATCTGTGTGTTTAATCTAGGTTGGTGACTAGCAGCACTATACATAGTAGAGTGTTTAGGACTTGGAGTCAGATAACACCAGTTGCTTATCTCCTATGTGACTTTAGGCAGGTTGTTTAACTTCCCCAACCTTTATTACCCAGATAACAAATTAGACATTTTAATAACCTACCTAGACTTTCTTGGTGTCTCAATGGTAAAGAATCCACCTGCCAGTGCAGGAGATTCAAGTTTGATCCCTGGGTCAGGGAGATCCCCCGGAGGAGGAAATGGCAACCCACTCCAGTATTTTTGCCTGGAGAATTCCATGGGCAGAGGAGCCTGGTGGGCTACAATCCATGGGGTCACAACGAGTCAGACAAAGAGTTGTTTAGTCAGAGCAACTAAACAATAATCATCAGTCAGTTCAGTCATTCAGTTGTGTCCGACTCTGTGACTTCATGGACTGGAGCATGTCAGGCTTCCCTGTTCCTCACCAACTCCTGGAGCTTGCTCAAACTCATGTCCATTGAGTCGGTGATGCCATCCAACCATCTTATCCTCTGTCATTCTCTTCTCCTTTTGCCTTCAATCTTTCCCAGCATCAAGATCTTTTCAAATGAGTCAGTTCTTTGCATCAGGTGGCCAAAGTATAGGAGTTTCAGCTTCAGCATCTTTCCTTCCAATGAATACTCAGGATTGATTTCCTTTAGGATGGACTGATTGGATCTCCTTGCAGTCCGAGGGACTCTCAAGAGTCTTCTCCAACAACACACTTCAAAAGCATCAATTCTTCATCACTCAGCTTTCTTTATAGTCCAACTTTCACATCCATACATGACTACTGGAAAAACCATAGTTTTGACTAGACAGAACTTTGTTGCAAAGTAATGTCTCTGGTTTCTAATATGCTGTCTAGGTTGGTCATAGCTTTTATCCAAAGAGCAAGCATCTTTTAATTTCATGGCTGCAGTCACCATCTGCAGTGATTTTGGAGCCCCAAAAGATAAAATCTGTAACTGTTTCCATTGTTTCCCCATCTATTTGCCATGAAGTGATGGGACCAGATGCCATGATCTTCCTTTTCTGAATGTTGAGTTTTAAGCCAACTTTTTCACTCTCTACTTTCACTTTCATCAAGATGCTGTTGAGTTCTTCGCTTTCTGCCATAAGGGTAGTGTCATCTGCGTATCTGAGTTTATTGATATTTCTTGATGCAAGCTTGACTCCAGTTTGTGCTCCATCCAGCCCAGCATTTCTCATGATGTACTCTGTATATAAGTTAAATAAGCAGGGTGACAATATACAGCCTCGACGTACTCCTTTCCCAATTCAGAGCCAGTCTGTTGTTCCACGTCCAGTTCTAACTGTTGCTTCTTGACCTGACTACAGATTTCTCAGCAGACAGGTAAGGTGGTCTGGTATTCATATCTCTTGAAAAATTTTCCACGGTTTGTTGTGACCCACACAGTCAAAGGCTTTGGCATAGTCAATAAAGCAGAAGTAGATGTTTTTCTGGGAAACAACAATAATAACCTACCTCAGTAGAAGTGTTGTGAAACTCATAGAAACAATGTGTTCAGAGGAGCCCTGTAGTACTAGGAAATACTGAGGAAGCATTAACAGTGTTTCTTACTAAAATAATCCTAGAAAAATGTGCATTTCTGAATGAGAATAGCCCCAAAAGTTCAGAATAACAAATGATAAAATAATCAGGTTTCTCTGTCAAGCATTCCAAAGCACCTTGTATAAATCAAGATGTCTTATTTAGGGTGAAAATTGGGTGATCTCTCTTAGAGGAAAGAAGGGGAGTCAGTTTTCCCCAGAGCTCCAGAGGTTCCCCTCAGGAAGGAGAAAAGAAATCAACAGAAACCTTTCAATATCTCCTTCCCAAGCAAAAGGTTCGAGTAATGACAAGACATGGGGGAGTCCAGGAAGGATCATAAATGGTGACTTCTACTCAGCTCTATTCCTTTCTGGCAGTGCTGGTGCTCCTGTGATTAACATGTCTTTGTATTGTCATCCTCCAAGAAACAGCTCTGGGAGAGGCTCTGTTTAGGAAGCACATACATGAGCCTTCAGTCTTAATACAGTTGAAACCCAAATACTGGAATGCTAGAGAAAATCTTTGAGACTTGCCAAGAATCACTGGACACTGTGCTCCAAACAGTATCATGTAAGTAGCAAACTCTCACAGTCGTGAAACTGGCCTATGCTTGTTTCTTTCCTGAGGAAGAGATTGATTGGGATTTCAGTTTCAGGAATGAAAGCCTTTGGCTGCCCAGCCAGTCCTCCTTTCAGGGCAATCGAAGTCAATGGCCAATTTGAAGACTGGATTTAGGACACCTCAGAGATGCATAAATACTGGACAAAACATATTTGAAGACATATTCTACGGTCACCTTGGCTCCAGACAGACACCACAGAAACACTTGTGTCTGCTCGTAGGTAAAGGAGACAGGACAAAGAGAAGAGGCAACTCAACCAGGTGCTGAGCTAGTTGCCTGGTCCTATGGGGCTGGGGTGAGCTACACACCAACAACCTGACCACTCCAAAACCATCTCAAAAATGGGATCCCTCCAAAGGATAGTTAATCAGAGACATCTACAAAATGGACCGATGCTTCTTAGATAGCTCAGTGGTAAAGAATCTGCCTGCCAAGCAAGAGATGCAGGTTGAATCCCTGGGTCAGGAAGATCCCCTGGAGAAGGAAATGGCAACCCCCTCCAGTATTCTTGCCTGGGAAACCCCATCAACCGAGGAGCCTGGTGGGCTACAGTCCATGGAGTTGCAAAGAGTTACAGCTTAATGACTAAACAGCAGCCGCAGCATCAAGTGGACTAATCATCCTTCAGTCAGAATTAAAAGGACTAAAAGCATTAGAATTGTAGTATGCTCAGCCCCCTAGACATGGAACAATTATGGACTCTTCCAGTGTGACCCTGGATTCCAGCTACATTCCTTCAATAGCAACTGGGCTTACCTTTGACCTTACAGTTGGCATTCCTGTCACTTCAGACAGTGTCTTCACCATTTCCCATCTCTGCTCCCTGCTGTAAAGGACTCATGCAAGCTCTGGATGTCTTTTCATGAACCCTTATAGCTCCCTCCTTCAGACAGTTCTGCAGCCAAAAAGCATCTGCCTTTTTCCTCCAAATGTCATTTCTTCATCTTCTAACAGCTACATCCTTTCCAGTCTCACACAGACACAGACACAGACACAGACACAGACACACACAGAGGGGCAGAGAAAGACAAATAAATTCCAGGGGAGAGTCACATCTTTCAGGGTGGTGGTAGGATTTGTTATTATAACTACATTCTCAAATTATAAATCCTACGAAGAGAACAAAATTAAATCAGAATGTCTATGTAATAAGTAATCAAGTTGGAAAAACACTCTACTTATAATCTAGTGGAAGAAAAATGGAGGCAATCCACACTATTTCCCTAGCCTTGTTTTAGACATGGTGTCTTGGAGAAACCTAGAGCCAGGGCTGCCTGGGTTCTGCTTTGGATTAGTTGTGTCACACTAAAGCAGGGAAAATCACTAGACCATTCGGATATGACCTAAATCAAACCCTTATGATTATACAGTGGAAGTGAGAAATAGATTTAAGGGTCTAGATCTGATAGATAGAGTGCCTGATGAACTATGGACTGAGGTTCGTGACACTGTACAGGAGACAGGGATCAAGACCATCCTCGTGGAAAAGAAATGCAAAAAACAAAATGGCTGTCTGGGGAGGCCTTACAAATAGCTGTGGAAAGAAGAGAACTGAAAAGCAAAGGAGAAAAGGAAAGATATAAGCATCTGAATGCAGAGTTCCAAAGAATAGCAAGAAGAGATAAGAAAGCCTTCCTCAGCGATCAATGCAAAGAAATAGAGGAAAAGAACAGAATGGGAAAGACTAGAAATCTCTTCAAGAAAATTGGAAATACCAAGGGACATTTCATGCAAAGATGGGCTCGATAAAGGACAGAAGTGGTCTGGACCTAACAGAAGCAGAAGATATTAAGAAGAGGTGGCAAGAATACACAAAAGAACTATACAAAAAAGATCTTCATGACCTGGATAATCATGATGGTGTGATCATTCACCTAGAGCCAGACATCCTGGAATGTGAAGTCAAGTGGACCTTAGAAAGCATCACTGTGAACAAAGCTAGTGGAGGTGATGGAATTCCAGTGGAGCTGTTTCAAATCCTGGAAGATGATGCTGTGAAAGTGCTGCACTCAACATGCCAGCAAATTTGGAAAACTCAGCAGTGGCCACAGGACTGGAAAAGGTCAGTTTTCATTCCGATCCCAAAAAAAGGCAATGCCAAAGAAGGCTCCAACTACTGCACAATTGCATTCATCTCACATGCTAGTAAAGTAATGCTCAAAATTCTCCAAGCCAGGCTTCAGCAATACATGAACCGTGAATTTCCAGGTGTTCAAGCTGATTTTAGAAAAGGCAGAGGAACCAGAGATCAAATTGCCAACATCCACTGAATCATGAAAAAAGCAAGAGAGTTCCAGAAAAACATCTATTTCTGCTTTATTGACTATGCCAAAGCCTTTGACTGTGTGGATCACAAGAAACTGGAAAATTCTGAAAGAGATGGGAATACCAGACCACCTGACCTGCCTCTTGAGAAATCTGTATGCAGGTCAGGAAGCAACACTTAGAACTGGACATGGAACAACAGACTGGTTCTAAATAGGAAAAGGAGTATGTCAAGGCTGTATATTGTCACCCTGCTTATTTAACTTCTATGCAGAGTACATCATGAGAAATGTGGGGCTGGAAGAAGCACAAGCTGGAATCAAGACTGCCGGGAGAAATATCAATCACCTCAGATATGCAGATGACACCACCCTTATGGCAGAAAGTGAAGAGGAACTAAAAAGCCTCTTGATGAAAGTGAAAAAGGAGAGTGAAAAAGTTGGCTTAAAGCTCAACATTCAGAAAACGAAGATCATGGCATCTGGTCCCATCACTTCATGGCAAATAGATGGGAAAACAGTGGAAACAGTATCAGGAGTACCTGACCAGTGGCAAAGAATATATAGAACCATGCAAAACTCAGTAGGATGAAGAAACTAGGGGGGAAATGGGAGTCTTAGCAGGACTGGACCTGCCCTCAGCGGGTGAAGGAACTGAAGCAGGAGTCTGGGCCCCACAGCAGGGCAGTTGTCTGAGTCAGAGGAGAAACATTCAAGGCAGACAGAGAAACAGCTGATCTGTGGCAGCCTAAATGGAATAAGAATCAAACAGTCCTTGCTGCAGCCATACATACCCTGGATAGGAACACTGGTCTCCTGGAAAGGGCAGCGGCTGGGAGCTGGAGTTTAGGGATTGTGGAGCAATCCCAGGGTGAGGGCTGCTGTTGACTGCAGAGAGACAGATTGAAGGGATGTGAGGGAGGAGATCGTGGTGGGAAATGCTGGTGGAGGAAAGCCAGGCAGCCATGGAAGCAAGGTGATACTGCTGAGTCATGCATAGAGGGTGGAGCCATCACCATAGCCTCTCTCTGCCCACACGCCAGCATGAGCAGCTGAATAGAGAGGCTGGCCCATCAAACGCCTGACACACTGAACTACAGAGTAGGAGCCTACCTAGGGTGCCCCTTTAAGTGCCTGACATGCTGAACAACAGAGAAGGACCCCAGGCAAGGAGTCCTCTAAGTGCCTGAACAGACAGAGCTACAGAGAAAGACTGGCCAAAGAGGCATTCCGATCACCAGTTATAAGAGGCTCAAAAAAAGACTCTGATAGGGCCATAACTCCTGTGGCGGAGGCAGTCCATGTCCCTGCACACTTGGCACTGCCAGGGTCCCTACAAGCCAAGCAACTGCACCACCTTCACACTCAACTCCCACTGGGGCAGAGCTTCCACAGGCAAGAAGTCTTGCATCTATGCCTGCAGGGTCACTTCGGTCATGTCCGACTCTCTGTGACCCTGTGGACTGTGGCCTGCCAGGCTTCTCTGCCAGAAAGGAGGTTCTCCAGGCAAGAATACTGGAGCGTATTGGCCAATACTGGTTGCCATACCCTTCTGTGCGGTGCTTAGTCACTCACTTGAGTCCGACCCTTTGCAACCCCACGGACTGCAGTCCTCCAGCCTCTCTGTCCGTAGGATTCTCCAGGCAAGAATACTGGAGTAGGTTGCCATGCCCTTCTCCAGAGGATCTTCCCAACCCAGGGATTGAACCCAGGTCTCTTGCATTGCAGGCAGATTCTTTACCATCTGAGCCACTAGGAATCCCCTTCTAGGGCACTATATTTCCTGCTGCCCTAGTCACCAAACCCCCGAATACCTGGTGCTGCCAGAACCCCTGTGACCCAAGCAGCTGCACCGCCTCCACACTTGGGCCTCTCGGGGGCAAACCCAAGCCCTCCAGGGCAGCCTCAGGAGCTAAACCCCAGTGGACAACCCATATGTAGAGGTGGAAATAAAACCACAATTGAAACCCAGGGGCAGTGTGGCTAAGGAAGAAGACCTGAAACCTTCCCACCAGCTGTATAAGCTGCAGATTAAATCCACACCATCAACTAAGCAGACTCTGTGTCTATGGAATATATAAAAGGCCATCGAGAGCTCCCACAAAAGAAAACGCACTAGCTCTGATAGCTGTGGACATTGGAGGCAAGAACACACAAGAGTAGAATCACTGAGCTGCCCCCACAGCAGGTCCAGAGTTCAGCAGAGTGTTGGAGGGCATCCTAGGGAGGTGAGGTGCACTGTGACTACCAGTGAAGGAAAGGGCTCTGACAGCAGTGACTCAAGAAAAACATTTATTATTCTTATGTTTTGACTTGTTCTCTAGATTCTTTTGGAATTTTTTTCTGTTTTCCTTTCCCCTCCCCCCTTTGTTGTAGTTACTGGTTTTATTGGCATTTAAAAAATGCAATTAAGCTTTTAAGCTTTTTTATTTTTTCTCAGTCACATTTTTTATTGTTGTCACAAACCTCTGCCTCTACATTGGGCTTTTGCAGTTCTGTGGAGTTTTCCCCTCTTTTCTTTCTTTTCTCTTTTTTTAATTTTAATTTTTAAACCTATTACTATTTTTTTCTACACTTATTCCTCTGTTTGCTTTTCCTACCATTCTTTTCCCCTTGTAGTTAATCTTTAATGTATATAAATCTTCTTTATCTACCTCTGTGTAACTTTGCATATCTCTTCTTTCTTTCTTTTCTTTCTCTCCTTTCCTCTCAACATATTTGTTAGCTTTATTTTCATTGCCTTATTCTCCACTTGGCACCTTGCTTTAGTTTTATTTTCCAGTTTATCCTTTAATTAGTTTTGTTCTGGTAGGTGTAATTTTTGGTTTCCCTTGTTCACATGGTCAATCTATTGTACTTTATTTTTGTTGGACTGTTTTGATTTTGCTTATGGGTTTATATGTATATCTGTATAGTCAGTCACACTTTCTATTGTTGTTATAAACCTCTGCTTCTACATTGGGCTTTTGCAGGTCTGTGGAGTTTTCCCTTTTTTCCCCCTTTTTTTTCTTTCTTCTTCCATTTTTTAATCTATTTTTTGTAATTTTAATTTTCAAAAACCTATTATATTTTTCTACATCTATCCCTTTGTTTGCCTTTCCTACTGTTCTTTTCCCCTTGCAGTTAATCTTTAATGTATATTAATCTTCTTCATCTACCTCTGTTTAACTTTACTTTACTTTGTGTCTTTTTTTTCTTTCCCTTCCTCTCAACATATTTGTTTATTTTGTTTTCATTCCTTTAGTCCTCACTTGACACTTTAGTTTCGTTTTCCAGTTTGTTCTTAACTGGTAAATATAATTTTTGATTTCCTTTGTTTGCCAGGTCAATCTAGCTGTATTTTATTTTTGCTGGACTGTTTGCAATCTGCTCATGAGTTTATATGTATATGTATATATTCCATTATTTTAATTATTATTTACCTGATTTTGTAACTGCCATTTGTCTGGGATTCATCTTTGGTTTCTTGTTTTTGTATATTTGTTTTAATCTCACTTAATGCCATAACAAACCACTTGTGGAATCTTTGTTCCTGACCGGAGATCAAGCCCTGAGCCTTTGAAGTGGGAGCACTGACTCCAATAACTAATCCTACAAGAGAACTAACCCTAGTTAGTTAGCTCTACCAGAGAACTAACCTAGGGAGTATCAACTAATGAGAACTCACACCAAGGAAACCACTTGAATACAAGACCCAGCAGCACCCAACCACTAGTAGCACCCTGTGCAGGATGCCTCATTTAAACAACAAACAAAACAAAAATACAAACCCAATCCTCAGCAGACAGGATTACCACCTCACAGCCTTGCTCATTGGAGGAAAAACAAACAAACAAATACTCAGCACAAACCTCACCCTATACAAAGCTCACACAAACCACTGGACCAACCTTAGGAGGGCAGAAACCAAAAGGGAGAAAGAATTCAACATTCTTCAAGGAAAGAATTCAACTTTCCTTGAAGCCTAGGAAAAGGAGACCTCAAACATGAAAACTTAAAATAAAAAAAATAGTGTAAAGGCAGAAAAATACTGAACAAATGAGGGAACAAACCAGAAACACAGAAGTCCAAATAAATGAAAAGGAAATAGGCAAACTGCCTGAAAAAGAATTCAGAATAATAATAGTAAAGATAATCAAAAACCTTGAAAACAAAATGGAGAAAATACAAGAATCAATTAAAAAAGATCTTCGATAATTAAAAAATAAACATACAGAGACAAACAACACAATTACTGAAATTAAAAACACTCTAGAAGGAATCAATAGCAGAATATCTTAAGGAAAAGAATGAATCAGTGAGCTAGAAGATAAAATGGTGGAAATAACTTCTGAAGAGCAGAATAAAGAAAAAAGAATGAAAAGAACTGAGGATAGTCTCAGAGACCTCTAACAATATCCAACACACCAACATTCGAGAAGGGAATGGCAAACCACTTCAGTATTCTTGCCTTGAGAACCCAATGAACAGTATGAAAAGGGAAAATGACAGGATACTGAAAGAGGAACTCCCCAGGTCAGCAGGTACCCAATATGCTACTGGAGATCAATGGAGAAATAAATCCAGAAAGAATGAAGGGATGGAGCCAAAACAAAAACAATACCCAGCTGTGGATACGAC
>SJXQ01007550.1:0-50240 GCA_006408695.1 Aepyceros melampus
GCCTGGTTTAAATGAAATTTGTAGAAATTCACTGCAATACTATCTCCAGAGACTTAAACATGCTTTTTGACGTTAATTTGGCAAGACTTTTACAATCCATTAAAAATCCTTTATTCAGAAGTTATGATTTGTATTTTAAATCCATATACACAGGGAAGGAGCAGTTTGAAGTAAAGGATAATGGAATAAAGGAAATGGTGTAGCCCTGCACAGCCTCTGCAGCAATCTTCTGTTTTCTTTTCTTTTTTTTTTTTAAGTATCCATGTCTCATAAGATAGGACATTGAAGTTTCTAAGAAAGTGTCTGTCATTCTTGGTGGTTCACATATGTGTGGGGTTTTAGTCAAGAGAGATAGTGTCAGCATTTCCCCAGCAGTCCAGTGGTTAAGACTCTGCCTTCCAATGCAAGGGCTGCAGGTTTGACCCCTGGTTGGGGAACAAAGGGGCTACATGCTGCAGCAGGTGGCCAGAAATCTAATTAAAATAAATAAAACTGGTTTAAAGGAGAGAGAGAGAAGTAGTGTCAAAATACACTAAATACTGAGTACACTGCACGTCCTTGGGCCAGAGTGCTTGGCACTAAACTGAGCTATGCCATTTGCGTGCAGGTTGACCTTACAAAACTAGCTTTAAATTGTTTTCTGTGACAGTTTTTTCTTTAATCAAATGGGAAATAAAAATAGTATTATTCTTAAACATATATATGTTTATGTATATATGTTAAACATATATGTATGTTTATATATCTATGCATAAATTATATACTAGAATCATACCCAATTGAAACATAGTAAATACTAGAAATATTATCAATTATCATGAAAACATACAATGTCTAGGAATATCAAGAGGAATAAACCTAAAGAAAACAAAATAAATATTTCTTTTAGGTTCTCAACTGGCTTTCTATTCCCTTTAGTATGAATACAGCAGGGCTCCACTGTATTATTTCCTGAAGCATCCTTTAAGGTTCAGTGTTCCATCTCATGACTGATACTTTTAATGGAGGGATCAGACAGTGGATATTACTCCAAGTTGACATCCTCTTTTTTGTTTAAGCCAAGCACATAGCCTGCACAGAAGAAAGGTCAGGTGGAGAGCTGTACAGAGAAACCCAATCAATAATGTTATATGATAAAGATCATGTAAGAAGCATTATCACATCAACTCCACTGCCACTCTTGACACCAGCTCTTCCATGGCCATGTCCCAAGAGTCCCTAAAGCCTTTTGTTTTCCACTAGGAGGTCAGATCAGCTCTTAACTGTCATCATATTTGCATTAGTTAAATGACGCAGTTTCAACTACGCAGTTAGTAGATTCTGCTTTCAGGAGAGCTGAGCCAGGGCTTATTTTGATCCTGATGGCTGCTGGTGGCTCTCACTGTCCCTCAACACTTAGGTGGCTCAGGCCATCATAGGAATCCCAGTCTCAGAAGGGTTCTGTTTCTCCTCTTGCAATCAGAATCCAAACAATTTTCCTCTTTACTATGAGGCACCATTAACAGAGGCACTCCGTTCATTCTCCCCAGAGGCTGTGAGTAGGATGAGCTGTATAGTGTATTCTATATAGCTTATATATTAGGCTTCTAGGAAACAAAGTCACCACTCAACAGAGCTTTAAATTAGCATACTCAGGAAATCAAGAGCCCCCAGTGTGATTAGCATACAGCTGCTAATTATCAAGTGAAATGCTGCATCAAAGAGGGAGGGGAGTTGACTGCCGATTTGGGTGTTAACATGACATGATCATTATTTCAAACCACTTTACTTCAACATTTTGGTTATTGAACATATGTCTCTAATTTCCCAGGATGCAAAATTTTATTGGAAAGATATACAAGGCAACTATTTCTTAAAGCACATCTTAGAATTGTTCAATAATTTCTTTTGAATATTGTGTTATACACCCTTGCAGACAGCAATGTTAAAAATTGTGTTCTTTCATAAAAATTAATGATAATAAAGATGCTGTAGAAGCCACAAAATGCTTTACTAGCTATAGTACATACATACCTAAATAACAATACTCTATTTTTAATACAACCAGCTTCTCCAAATATGTGACCAAGAGTTATAGCTATTTCATCTTTCCAATTTATGACTTGAACACGCATCACCTTTGTTCTTAGAAATTGAGTATTCACTTTTCAGTGCCTCTGGCTGGCTCTTTGAAACAGTAAATTTTCAACAATTTCTACAATTTTCTCTGTTAGAAGGATAGTGGATTTATTTCCAAATTATGTTTTTGGAGAAAAATTAAAGTCTGGGCATTTGAGAGCTGCCTTTGCTCCACTCTGCCCCGTGTGTTTCTGTGCACAAGCCGTCTTCCATAATGAGGCAGGTAATGTCCCACTCTGCAGTTCTGATTGGGCACTTCTTTATGAAGGGTACAGAAGAACCCCATGCTTAGTTTCCCAGCAATGATTTGTTTTTCATATTCACATGGTGAACCATTGTTCACAAAAGTGTAAGTCTCTGGGTAGCATGAATGGGTTATAAAAGTCTGAAAGAAAGTAATAACTGTCCATGGCTGGAAGGTAAACTTTAAGAAAAATATGTGGCCATGGATGAGTCTTAGAGAATTATGGAGATCTTATGTCCTGACTGATCACTTTAAGCCAATAATAATTTTATATGTTACTCTGTGAGAAAATGTCTTGAGAGATGTGATTGAAATCACAAGGGTAGAAACAAAATACTCAGAAGAAAGTAACTGCTGTTGCAGTTAGTGTTGTTTTCAGTTGAAAATTTATAGATAGATAGATAGATCAAAGATCTACAAAGTAATTTTAATTTCCTTTGTAAAAAGAGGGGAATGTTTGTCACTTATTTTTAATATATATTTTCTATTTTTATAAGGTTTGGGGAGGAGGAGATAGAGGAGAAAGAATAATATGAAAGATGAGGGCTGAAACAGTACCTCAAGAGAGAGATCTGAGTCCTAGAGAATGTCATCACCAAAAAGGACACCCATGTTGAAAGCATGGGAACAGAGGAGCCCATTCAACCCTGGAGAAGACGGAGCCTGTGAGACCAAAGTGACCGCACAAAAACGACGCACTCTTGATACAGTTGCTTCCTGTGGCGATATGGGTTAATAATTCTGAGACAGGTCTACACGCCCACTGAAACTGAGCAGTTAAATGCATGAATAGCTGCAGGGGAACCAGCTTGCTCACTGTTGGAGTGAAAATCGTAGAGAAACCAGAGAAGGATTTTAGAAAGACCCATGTGGTCATCAGAGTTGCAGACATCCTTATAGACTCATGTTTAGCTTGATACAGATGGTTAATGAGTAGAATACTATGTATATGCATATATATGTGGTTTAGAGGCAATAATGTACTGTGACATAGGTTATTTCTTTTTTTTAATTTTTATTTTTACTTTATTTTACTTTACAATACTGTATTGGTTTTGCCATACATTGACATGAATCCATCTCGGGTCTAACAATATTTCACTTACCCTAATCTCAGAATGTGCTGTACTTGATTTGCCTATAGATTTTTAATTGTTTTTGAGATATGAGTTCAGCACATTGTGAACCTTGAGTTTAAATGTTGTGTGTGTGTGTGTGTGTGTGTGTATGTGTGTATGAGTGAGGGAGAGAGAGAGACAGAGAGAGAAAGACAGAGTTTAATGAGACATCTTTGCATTTACAGGCTTCAGTCCCGTGAATGGTTCAATTCAGGACCTATTGACTCTGACGGAGTTGACTGAATGATGAAAAAAATATGCAATAAATGTCAGCACCTTCTAGAGTCATTTGTTAGGGATGACTAAATCATGGAAAATGGCAAAATGAGCTGTAATCTGTTGAATAAGTCATCATCTCTATACACCTAAAGAAAAGCTTGAGGGGATATGATTTCAAACAATGGCCCCAAAGCTCTAGGAAAGATAGAATTCTCTAGTGAGCATCTAAAAGCACAGGAGAGGGAGAGCCTACTTTGTTGACAGTAATCTGAAAATACAGATGAAGTCTTTTTAGAGAGATATTCTATTCTGCTTTACATCTTTGTAGAGGGAAAAAAAAAAAAAAGAATACTTTCAAACAGAATTCAGCATCGCCAGACCTCAAATTTGTACCTTTCTGTTAACCTGCAGTTACCTAATATATCTCTCAGGTATGTTTTCTTGCTTAAAAATGAGCATTTTATTAGTATTTCTTCTCCAAACAGCTTATCTTTCAGCCTGCAGCCCACGCTTATGTGACTTTGCAATTACAATCCTCTTACGTTTGCCCAATCGTGAGGAATATATCACAAATTTAAGCTGTTTCCAGTCTGTACAATACAAATGAAATTATATTGCGGAAGACTGCTAGGGGTGTGACTTTTTAGGGGAGATTTTGGTCTGAAATAGAGGTGGATTCTGTTTCCTAATTAGTTGGTCCTGACTATAAAGCAGTGAGTTCTTTTGAACACAATGTGATGGATTGCTGTTGAGAAAGGTTTAACATAAAATCCTAGTTTTTTTCTTTTCAAAGTAATATTAAGTAATAGTCAATTGTTTAAGTGCAGTTTTTTTCTCAGCCTTCTGAGGTTCTTTGCAATATTTTAAAAGTATAAGCAAGGAACTGTTGTTGTTTAGTCCTTAAACCATGCCTGACTCTTTGCGAGCCCATGGACTGTAGCTCTCCAGGCTCCTCTGTCCACAGGACTTTGCAGGCAAGAATACTGGAGTGGGTTGCCATTTCCTTCTCCAAGGGATCAAAGCTGCATCTCCTGAACTGGCAGGTGATTTATTTCCAAGGAAATTTACTGAGGAATCCCAAGATACCAAAGAAGCCCATTAAGCAAGGAAAAACTCCCCTAAATTATTTTCATCCCTATGTTAAGAAGTACATTAAACACAAAACCTCAACTTTAGTCAAGTTGTGAGTTTCCAACATACCCATCATTCCCACTGGAGGCAAGATATTCATCAAGATAGTGATGTCTTCCAATTCCAATGATTTCTGTCTCATTCATGATCCCAAGGGCCACCAAATCTCCTTACTCACACACATAATGAAGATATGAGTTAACATGCATGCAGTTTTCTTGGCATACAGTGTACTATAAAGATCTTTGCAGAGCCACTCATGGTTTTGTTCCCTTTGCTTTTGTAACTTAAATATTTTTTTCCTATGGTTAATGGAACAACACACAGTTAATAATCTTTGTGAATGATTTTCAAATCAGCCTTTCCCCCAGATATGAGCCATTTGCCATAAGGCATATACTAAAGAAGCTATTTTGGCTTATGAGGTAAAATCCTCCAAAATTCCCTGGACCAGTATCTTAATGGACCCTGGAATCTATGTAAAGCTAAACTAAGATGATAAAACATTTAAAATGCTAAATATACATTTTCACAGGTTTTGACCATTGCTGTGCTTCAAGATTTCATGTGCTCATGCCAGTCTCCAAATCATATTTTATATTCTTGTCCAGAGCTCACCACTGTAATTAAGTTGCCCACTGAGACTTCCCAGGTGGCACAATGGTAAAGAATTCACCTGCCAATGCAGGAGACGTGGATTCTATCCCTGGGTCAGGCAGATCTGCTGGAGGAGGAAATGGCAACCCTCTCCAGTGTTCTTGCCTGAAAAATCCCATGGACAGAGAAGCCTGGCGGACTATAGTCCATGGGGTCACAAAGAGTCAGACAAGACTTAGCGCCTGAGCACACAAGCACTGAGGCTTGGTCACAAATGCCCACCCAAGGGGGTTTCACAACAGAATCAATACTGCAACTTTGCAAGCTCTATGTTTTAAGCTATGTCTTTAATGGAGACAATAAACGTGTAAGAATGTACTGTTCTTGAAAGATATTAGTGAGTTGTAGTTCTAATCAAAACAAATTATCGTACCATATCATATTAGTGTGAGAAGTTATTTAACGTATTGGCAAACAGAAGGCGAATGTAAAAAGTTTTTTTACAAAGACTTTAAGAAAACAGCAACATAAAATTGTCAAAATACTACATTTCTATTTCTCATCATCCTTTGCTTGTTTATGAGTAAAGCTATAGAACTAGTAATCTATGATTTTGGAATAAAATTATAAAATCCCTTTCTTGTTGTTTTCTCCCCTAAATTCCCTAGAACAAAACCTGAAATTTTATTTACTGCTCCATCAATGTTCGAAATATGACTATGTCATTAGTAAACCTCATTTCCTCACAGCATCTCCTCAGATGGAGGAACGCATTTATCCATCAAATAATGACATTTCTTGGAAATTAAGCTTTGAAAGAACTCTGCTGTATGCCATGCTCTCCAGTCCCAGGTTGATGGAAGGAAGGCTGTTAGCTTCTTAAGGCGCCCACTGAGGAGGGTGGGCGTGGAGTTAGGACAGAGGCTTGTTAAAACGCCACAAACCTCACTGTTCTTACTGAAATGCAGACGTTTTTCTTAAATACATCTTGTCTGGGTTGCCGCAAGCCTTCAGTTATCTTCCAGGGTTCTGAAATAGTTGCCATTGGTGATATTTGCCAGCTTTTCCCATTGCTTTTACGGAAGCGTGAACGTTCAGAGGTGCATACTCTGCGCTTTGGCTGATGTTAGCCGAAGCTCCTCATACGGAAGGAGCCACTACCTGCTCCTCTGGGGTGGGAAGAACTTCCCTCTTTCATTTCCTACGACGTCACTATTAATTCCATGACGGTTTTCTCACCCCAACCCACACCTCTGTACATAATCTATTAATAAAATTATTTTTGTTTAAATTCTGTTCAATGCATCAAATCTTTCCTAACTGAACCATGACCAATACAGTAATAATATTCAATAGACGCCAAACATTATAAACAACAAACGTCTATGTACAAGACAGAGTGCTAAATTCTAGAGTTATTTTAAAGAGAGCCAGAATAGATTTTCTACAACAACATAATTTTTGAACGTTGCCTTCTAATAAAATATTTCCTTTAAATTGGCTTTGCTTTAAATATAAGCCATTCACAGGGCTTTATTTTCCTTTAAGAAGCTGCTACATATTTAAAAAAATAAACCTACCCAAACAAAAAGAGAATAAATGCATTTGTCTAGCTATTATTGAGATTAATATTTTTCATTAGTATTTTGAAGGAAATATCTGTAAACAATTGAGGAGTGCAATTATAAGTTTTATTCTAATTTCAAGTGTTTTTACTTTTGAGATACAATATTTAGATAATAAATATGGCTTTATTTTTCTTAGTGAATACTGTTTTTGTAACAGAAACATTTTGTTTGGGGATTTATTGTAAATAAAATAATTTTTAAAGATGTAGAGATTTCCATGTAAGCAAACTTGGAAGGATTTTAATTGCTATATTGTTTATAAATGCAATTATATAATAGAAGTCTGTTTTTACAGGTATAGAAGATATACATGGTATTTTAAATGTCATTTAAATGAAATAAAGTATTTTCTGTTGTAATAATTTCAAAATACAGTATGAATATATGAATATATGAAATAATAATATACGAGCTTTCACTAGGTGATCTTGCTAGGGAGTTACTTTTTTTTTTTTGCAATACTGTGTCTTCCTTATGGCTCCGGCCTTTTCTCTGGTTGTGGAGCATGGACTATAGAGTGCGTGGGCTCAGTAGTTGTGACGAGAGGGCTTCTCTAATTGTGGCATGCGGGCTTAGTTGCATGTTGCATGTGGGATCTTAGTTCCTTGACCAGGGATTGAACCCACGTCCTCTGCATTGGAAGGTAGTCCTTAACCATTGGACCACCAGGGATGTGCCGAGAGTTACTGTTTAATGAGTATACAGTTTTAGTTTCATAAGATGAGAAGGGTTATGGAGATGGATGGTGGTGATGTTTGCACTACATTCCAAACATATTTAAAAGCACTGACCTGTACTTTTAAAAATGGTTAAAATGGTACAATTTTGTATTCAGTTCAGTTCAGTTCAGTTGCTCAGTCCTCTCCAATTCTTTGTAACTCCATGGACTATAGCACACCAGGCTTCCTTGTCCTTCACCATCTCCTGGAATTTGTTTAAACCCATGTCTATTGGGTCCATTGGTGATGCCATCCAATCATCTCATACTCTGTTGCCCCCTTCTCCTCCTGTCCTCAATCTTTCCTAGCATCAGGATCTTTTCCAGTGAGTCAGCTCTTTCCATCAGGTTGCCAAAGTATAGTATACTTTACCAAAATTTAAAAAAAATGAGGGTAAAAGTCATGGGAAAAATTATATTCATATGAGAGAAACAATGTAATATTCATAAAGGGAGTTTCAAATAAAAAACACAATTATCAAAATATAAAATCCAGTAAGAGTGAAAAACCAATAGCCTCTAAAGAAAACTGGATTAGTAATACAAAGATCAGCACAGCAATTTTTTGAAAACTAATTGAAAATAAAGAAAAACAATAAAATAGACATGTGTTATAGATCCTCAAGGCTCCATTTGTAAATAATATGAATTCTATTAGGACTTTATAGGAGCAAAATTCAACAAAATGAAAGTAGATACTCTGAAAAATAACTTGCTCTTGAGATGCATATGAGTCATCAAGTACATAGGTAAAATTTTTTAACAATAGATTCATATCTGGGCACTTCTTAGTACCTTTTAAAAAACATTCAAGGTTATAAAAAACACATACATGTAAAAAACACACAAAATAGTACACATAAAATTACAGACAAAGAGTTGCCTACAGTGGAAGAAGAAAGCAGAACTGGCATTCTTCCTTTTGCCTTCCAGCATCTCTATATTCTTTGAGTTGTTCACTTTCAGTTGCTAACTCCTGTTGGACTGTTTTGCAACCCCATGAACTGCAGCCCACCAGGCTCCTCTGTCCATGGGATTCTCCAGGCAGGAACACTGGCGTGGGCTGCCATTTCCTTCTCCAGGGGATTGTCCCAACCCAGGAATCGAACAGAGGTCTCTTTTATCTCCTGCACTGCAAGAAGATTCTTTACCATGAGCCACCAGGGAAGTATTCTTTGAGACATCCATGCAATTTCTAAATCATACACACCGAACATTCTTTCAGTACAGGGTTGGGGTCAAGTACATGACCCCTGCATCAGCTCATCTTGGGTTTGTTTCCAGTGAGGCTGCTATCATGTATACAAGGTCTATATTCCTTAGGAGCTTGAGCTTATTCACCATCAAAATGTGTGGATAAACAGCTTATGTATTATGAGGTTGTTATCAAAATTAATTAAGAGGACACGTCATCAGAAGCTCAGATGAGCTGGAAACACAGCTGACCTGTTACAGCTCAGAGTACAGAGGAGCCCATTGAAACAACTGACAATGAAAGAGTCAATCCTTGAATTACTTACGCAATGATACAAGCAAGAGGGAAGTGTCTGAGAAAGCGCTGACTTCCGCTTTGGGATGGCGCACAGATATGGGGGGTCATTTCGCTGTTGAAGGAGACTGAACAAAAGTCCAGGCTTCCCAGGTGGCACAGTGGTAAGGAATTGGCCTGCCGGTGCAGGAGGCACAAGAAACATGGGTTCCACCCGTGGGTGGGAAAGGTGCCCTGGAGGAGGAAATGGCAACCCATTCTGGTATTCTTGCCTAGGAAATCCCATGGACAGAGGCGCCTGGAGAGCTGCAGTCAGTGGGATTGCAAAGGTTCAGACAGAACTGAGTGACTGAACCTGAACAAACGTCCTTGCAGTTTTAAGGAACCTGGAGTCATCAGGTGAATGGAGGGCGAGGCGGCAGGGGTAAGAGTGGGAGAGCACGAGGACTGAGCCAGAGTGGGGAATAATGACTTTATTCTTCCAGAAAACCAATGCTTAGTTTTGTCTTAACAGACTCATCAGGCTGATCAGAGATTACAGGCGCTCCTCAAACCTCGGTGCTCGTCCAAACTTCCATGTTTGTTCCAAGTGGCTCCTGGGAGATTAGAGTGACAAGTCCTGTTGCTCTCTAGAGGTGGGGTAAATTTCCACTGACTCATCATTGCTGAGGAGATTACTGTTCGCCCACACCCATCAGCTTCCAGATGCAGGTGAGTTAGAATTAGCCCAATCCTCAGTGGCAGCAGTGAAAGTTTGCAGTTAAATTCCTCCCAGAAGAAACTGAGACCTCGGCATTTTCTCATGGCCCTCTGTGCTGAGCCCCTGGGGAAGGCAGGGAGAGTACTCCTGTTTGCTCAGAAACTGCCTGTCTGTTTTATGCAATCCTGGTGGTGGTGTTGGCTTTTATTCCTATTTATTGTTTAAATTATTTATTTATTTGGTAGTGTCGGATCTTACCTGTGGCTCGTGGGGTCTTTATCTGCAGCACACAGAATCTTTTTAGTTGCAGCGTGTGGGATTTAGTCAATCTCTGACCAGGAACTGAACCCGGGCCCCTGCGTTGGGTACAAGTCTTAGCCATGGGATGCTTTTAGAGCTGGAGGATGCAGGAGCCAGTCTCCCTGGTGACACTCAAATAAACTGGAGTGTTGGATGTGTGTTTCATATCCTCTTTGCTCCGCAGGGAGAAGCTGGGAGTTGGGGGTCCCTCTCAACTGGGAAGTGCAGTGCCCGGGGAGGGTTCGGATAGCTGACTCTGTCTCACCTTTTCCTGCCTGCTTCGATGGGGCTTCTTTCTCAGCCACTGAATGTGCAGTTGTCCCTCAGCTGGTTTCTGAATTTCTCTCGGAGGGGATTTATCTGCATGTAGCTGTATACTTGGTATGCCTGTAAGAAGAGCAAGAGTCAGGAGTGTCCTAGTCCTCCATCTTGCACCATTGCCGTCTTTTTCTCCTAAGACCTTCAACTGATTGCATGAGGCCCACCCACCTCTTGGGTAAGGATATTATAGAGCGGATGACGATAATACGCTTTACTCACTGTCAGCTGATTTAAATGTTAATCCCATCTAGAAAATGCCTCCACAGTACATCTTCTGGTGTTTGATTAAGTATCTGGGTACTTAATCAAGTGGACACACCAAATTAGCCAGCATGGTGAGGAAATCTGTATTGGAATTCTGCTTGTTATTAGAGCTCCTGTTAATATTTGCTATTTCTTAAATTATTTGTATTTCCATCAGCAAAGTATTAGAATATTCTGTCTGTTAGGGACAGAAAAGTGAACCAATCATAATATGTATATGTAAATATTCTCACACATAAGAAAAAAGACTGTATGGAGAGACTGTTTCTTGTGATAATAGAAAGCTATCATCTTTGTGAAGTGAAGAGAAAGTTGTTAACTCTCGTTCAACTCTTTGCAACCCCATGGACTAGACTCCATAGAATTTTCCAGGCCAGAATATTGGACTTACTTTCCCATCTCCAGGGGATCTTCTCAATCCAGGGATCGAACCCAGGTCTCCCACATTGCAGGCAGATTCTTTACCAGCTGAGCCACAAGGGAAGCCCAAAATACTAGAGTGGGTAGCCTTTCCTTTCTCCAGGGGATCTTCCCAACCCAGGGATTGAACCTGGGTCTCCTGCTCTGCAGGCGGATTTTTTACCAGCTGAACTTGCAACTGACTGTTCTTAATGAATTCAGATAACTGTGAGGCCACCTGTGAGCACATCTGGTGAGGTTGGCACCTAACAAATTAGGCAAAAATTGAACAGAAATTTTGAGAAAAATCAATTAATTGAAATGTCAGTTCCTTTTACCCCAGATTTCTCAAGACCTAAAATATAATATGATTTGCTTTATTAATTTGAAGGACATGAACATATACAAGCCTTAGAAGTGAAGCAACACATGTTAAATAGTAGTTTAAGCTATTTAGCAGTGTTCACAAGTTGCCATTATTTTACAAATCATGGAAACTTACTCTGCAACATGGCCTGGGATCTAGCGGTTACCAAAGAGAAGGCTTTGGTTTAAAGGGCATCCTGATAAAGGCCTTTCTTCCATTCCTCACTCGACTGTGGTACAGGCTGCCTCTTAGACCAGCTGAGGGACGTGCGGAGCCCTCCTCTGGCATGTGGCCCTCAGAGTAAGAAGACAAGAGAGCCCAGGGAGATGAGAAAAGGTGCGAGTCGTCCTGAGTGGACCCCACACTTGCTTTATGTCATAATTTGAAGGAGGCTCCAAACGCCTCACTTTGTGTTTGATGGCTGAGCCTGTCTGGGAAGGACAGCTGCCCTTTGCGGGTGGGCGGCTTTCCTGTTGGCTGGGTTTCACCCTCCTTTTCTCAGGGACACCTTTGAAACGTGCACACGGCTGCTCGCTCCGTTACTATATTCTTGGCAATTTATGGCTCTATTATATTCTGTTTCCTTCTCTCACTCTCTCTTCACACACACACACACACACACATACTCATACACACTCTAAAGGAACACTACCAAGGGTTCTGCCCCCTACCCTTTGCCATGTAATTTTGGACTTGACTTACTCAGATATATGCGGCATAAAGACCTCATCCCACACTGTACTCATTCTTACTGGCAATGTGAAGTCAATGCGCCAATCCTTCCATGCTTTAATTGACTGGATGAAAATTTTCAGACCTTGTTAATGAGTTATAATCTCATCTCCATTAGAGCAAGTCTACATCAGAGTAATGCTTTACTGGAACTTAACATCTTCCAGGCAAATAAGTAAACACACATAAATCAGAATAGCCAGAGAGAGAGAAAGGGAGAGAGAAGGAAAGGGTAAATAGAGTGGTGGGACTAAGTTGGTATACGCTGTCTGCTACTACGCATCTGTCCACAGAACATGATGGCCTTCAAGATCAAAGCAGTGGAAGCTTTTTGGTGAAACCTAAGAAGGTTTTAAAACAAAATTTTCTACTGGAATTTTATCAGTAAAATTTAACACTTTACTGGACTTAAAAATTTTACTGGAATATAGTTAACTTACAATGTTGTATGAGTTTCAGGTATACAGCAAAGTGAATAATTTCACGAGTTTCTCATTATTGGCAAAGAGGTGAAGCCGCAGTGTCTAGAGAGCAGGGAAGTCAGGTGAAATGCCTTCAGGAAGAAACTGAAGAATTAATTAGGGTCCATGGAGAACCCTGAGGTTATGTGGTGGCTCAGTGGTAAAGAGTCCGCCTGCCAATGCAGGAGGCAGGTCCCATCTCTGGGTTGAGAAGATCCCCTGGAAGAGGAAATGGCAACCTAGTCAGTATTTCTGCTGGAATAATCCCATGGATAGAGAGGCCTGGTGGGCTGCAGTCCTTGGGGTTGCAGTAATCGGACATGATTTAGCAACTAAAGCACACCGCCACCATGGAGAACTCTAGATTAAATAAGAGTCAGGAGGACTGACATAAAGATCCTCAGAACCAGAATATCTCTAACAGGATAAGCCTTAAATTAGAATCTTTATAAATCTGATGTTATATTCTAAGCATCAGAAGTTTGAAAATTTTAATTTTGAAGAGTAATCCTCTAACAAAAATCACAAAATGCCTATATTTTTGTACTTTAAATACCATACAAATGTATTTACCACTTGGACTTAACAATAAAATATGTACTGTACTTTGAAAGCTTATTAATGTTCTATAAAGTTTTACAATGTTCTATAAAGCACAGACTTTCATGTACACTTGTGGCTGATTCATGTCAATGTTTAGCAAAACGAATACAGTATTGTAAAGCAAAACAAACTAAAAAATAAAATTTAATTAAAAAAAATAAAAAAAAAAATAAAGTGACAGGAAAAAGGAATGTTATTTTTCAGTTTTAGAGAAATTACCTCTTTGTTGTATGTTAATCTGTTAGAAGTATCCTATAACCAGATAAACATAACTTCTGGTTACTTAAAACAAATGTTAAAAAGAAGGAAAATGAAGCTTTCTTTTTCAGTACTAAAGTCTTCACAGCAAGTAATGTAAATTTCTGTTCAGTCTTTCTGTTCTATTTTGCATCTTTTTCTCTCAGAAACAGTGTATATCCCTCTAGATTTTTTAAAAGATCATTTTGAACTTGTTCTTTTTTTCTTCTGTGTATAATTTAGCAACAAACCCTATCATGTCCTAACACCATTCTGGCTCACACATTTAGCAATTATATTTTTATGACAAATTACTGAAGGGGAGACGCTGGTATCTTCTTACTCTTACGATAGAGAATAATACATTTACTTTCAAGGGAGAGTTCACAATGAATCACAGCAATTCTCCTCAGTGCTAAATGATACATAAGTACTGATAACTATAATTTAGGTACTCACGTTGTTTCTTAATATTTAGAACCAAGGTTCTGTCTATCCCAAGCCAAGCTATGATTGATAAACTAAGTCATGTAAATTAGGTTTAATATTTTAAGCAATCAAATCATTCACAAGTCAATTCAATCTTTCCCCAGATGGAGGGGGAAAAGCCACTATTTCTAGGAAGGTTCTGCAGTTTTTCTTATTGATACATCTTATATTTGCCTGATTTTTTTTAAAGAAAAAAGGAGAAGCGGAACTTGTGTGGCACTCCAGTGGTTAAGACTTTGCCTTCCAACACACGGCGCACAGGTTCAATCCTGGCCGGGGAGCTAAGATCCCTCATGCCACGTTGCCAAAAAAAAAAAGCATAAAACAGCGATATTGTAAAAAGTCAGTAGACTTTAAAAATGGTCCACATCAAAAAAAAGTCTTAAATACAAAAGGAAAAGGATTTCAGGGCATACCGTATAGCACAGGGAAATCTGTTCATTATTATATAGTAACCTAAATAGGGAAAGAATTTTAAAAAGACTAGATACAGGTAGATAGGGCTTCCCTGATAGCTCAGTTGGTAAAGACTCTGCCTTTAATGCAGGAGACCCTGGTTTGATTCCTGAGTTGGGAAGATTTGCTGGAGAAGGGATAGGCTACCCACTCCAGTATTGTTGGACTTCCCTTGAGGCTCAGCTGGTAAAGAACCAGCCTGCAATGCAGGAGACCTGGGTTCGATCCCTGGGTTGGGATGATCCCCTGGAGAAGGGAACGGCTACCCACTCCAGTATTCTGGCCTGGAGAATTCCATGGAGCATATAGTCCATGGAAACGACGAGTGACTTTCACATATGTATATCTAAATCACTTTGCTGTACATTTGAATCTAACACAACACTGTTAATTAACTACACTTCAACATAAAATAAAGAGTAAAAAAAATAACTAAAAAAAGGAAAAGCATTTCAAGTTTGAAATACTTAATATTTTTTTCATATATAAGACCTGCATTTTGGTATTCATTCTCTGTTAATTATTCATGAATTAGTTATAATCATATTATAATACTGCTGCTGCTGCTGTTAAGTCGCTTCAGTCGTGTCTGACTCTGTGCGACCCCATAGACGGCAGCCCACAAGGCTCCGCAGTCCCTGGGATTCTCCAGGCAAGAACACTGGAGTGGGTTGCCATTTCCTTCTCCAATGGATGAAAGTGAAAAGTGAAAGTGAAGTCGCTCAGTCATGTCCAAATCTTAGCGACCCCATGGAATGCAGCCTACCAGGCTCCTCCATCCATGGGATTTTTCCAGGCAAGAGTACTGGAGTGGGTTGCCATTGAACCATTAAACAATAGCAATTCTCCTTAAATTGGTATTTTATTAAATATTTCTATCAGTAATTACAATAAGTTCTTGACATTTATATGTAAGATGTCATTCTTTGGTGCTCTAAGCTGATTTACATTTCTCCTTTTTGAGAGGAATTTATTTTATTTTAACTGACTCTAACCTTCTTATGCAAATATTTTGAATATAGTGGAACACCCATATAGATACCAAGTTCTGTCCCAGCATTCACTGGATTTCACTGAAATTTGCATCTTTTAGTACAAGACACAGTATCTGAATAGTTAAACGTCATCCTAATTGACTTTCTTCTATAAAAGAAATTTTTCTTGGATACACAAATCCAAAATGCCTAAATTGAAGCTAAGTATTCACAGACTTACAATTTCAGAATGATCACAGAAGAGACTGGGAGGATGTAGAAGCTGGCTTTGAGGGTTCTTCTGCTATTTGTCTATTCATGCAGATCCTTACTGAGATAAAATCTAAATAGCAGTGACTCGATGGTGCCAATTATTTAACCAGATCTAGGATCCATGTGGCTAGGAAATTAGTATTAGATGTTAGATATTACCTGGGAAATAAAGAATTAACAATAAGTTAATTCATAGCTATTCAAGGTTTATCTGAAAATTGAGTCAGTCACACTTTTATTACTCTATGAGTTGTTTTTTAGTGTGATTTCATGCACCATGGTAAAAGAAACTGAAAAGATAATTTAAAATGCACTTAAGAACATATCAGTCAAAGAATAAGAAAGAAAAAGAAAGCTTGTAATGAGTCATTCTTGTTTGGCTGTGAAAATGCCTAATTAAAAAAAAAAAAAAGTTAAGATCTACCAGATATCGAAACAGTGTGCAGAAGAAAGTCTTCAAAAAATAGATTATTCAATGATACACATACATTAATGTGACTTAATCATACCCCAGTGAAATTTGAAACAGGACAGATGTGTTAGATTTACAGATAATTTACATTTTTTAATTTATGTTTTAGAAAAGTATCATTATAATAAATTCGTTCTTTAATGGACACTTATTGGGCACCAGGGTGACAAGTTAGTCCAACTTGCTGGCCAGGATTTTTGTCACCTGTTACTGCATCATCTTTGAGGAAGTTTAATAATGTGAACTGTTCAATTCTAAAGCTATGAAATAAAAACTTATGTTACTATTCAGTTTTAGACAGATTACTTCTTTGCTGCATGTTAATGTTGGAAATACCCTGTAGCAAGATAAAGGTAACTCCTTGTTACCTAAAAAATAAGCATTTAAAAAAAAAAGGATAAAAGAAAAACTCTTTACAGTGAATAATGAAAACCCCTCTCAGGTCATGTCCTGCTCCACTCCTTCTGGGCACAGTGTACATCTCTACAGACCTCATTCCAGGCATTTACACTTAGAAATGGAAAGTACAAAAATACGACTTAGAAAAGTTGTTTTTTATTTGCATAAAGAAGCTAATATAGTTAATATATCTCTGAAATCTTGATTCTTCATCTAATACATTTTGGACTCTTTGCTCTTGCATACCAATCAACTCCATTGTACTGAATTTCATTAAAGTTTCTTAACCACATTTATGAAACTATTGCTGTACTGATGGATATTTTTGCTACTAATGTTGTCTAAATGGCACAGACATCTTATGAACATCTCT
This sequence comes from Aepyceros melampus, assembly GCA_006408695.1. Lineage (NCBI taxonomy): Eukaryota > Metazoa > Chordata > Mammalia > Artiodactyla > Bovidae > Aepyceros > Aepyceros melampus. The sequence continues at coordinate 17,083 of SJXQ01007550.1, forward strand.
GTGTGCTTGTAAGTTAATGTTTCTGTAAGATTCTGTTCACAGATTTGTAATTGCTGAGTAAATTTTCATAAATACAACCAGCGTGCTTTTCCAAAAGGCTTTCTGTAAAAATCAGTCCAAAAATAAATTTTGAATATAGCTTTTCCCCACATTTTTGCCGATATTTTATATGATGCATAAAACATGGGAATGTTTAATTTCCCCATGTTCTTGGTTACTAGTGAGTTTCTAACTTCAGCTCATAGTTTGTTAACCAGCAGTGAATTTAGTGAATTGGCTTTTCAGGAACTATATCCAGTTTTCCTTTCACTGCCTTACTTTTTTCCTGTTTATTTATGAGAACCATTTATAGGTTAAAGATATTAAACTTTTGTCTGAAAAACATTTCAAAATCTGACAAGTGTTTAAAATTTTGAATATTTGTAATTCTAATATTTTAAACTTTCATTTAGTTATATTTTTGTGTATCACTCTTTTTCATCTCCTGATGTTGTTTTCTGATCTCAGTTGGGTGTGAAAAGAGTGGAGGATGATATAAAACAATTTCTGGAGCACAGCTTAGGAGACACTGATGCAGAGAGCCTGTCCAGAGTTGGGTTTGACCAGACTCTGTCTTTGGGGCAAAACTGTCCTGGTTGCAATTTGATCTAAGTTCCTTTGTAATCACAGCTGGCTTATTCAAAGGATTTTCTTTCCTGGTATTATATATAAATATCAGCACCCTGGGGTTTCCCAGGTGGCTCAGTGGTAAAGAACCCACCTGCCAATGTGGGAAACAAAGGAGACGTGCGTTTGGTCCCTGGGTCAGGAAGATGCCCTGGAGAAGGGAATGGTGACCCACCCCAGTGTTCTTGGCTGGAGAATCCCACGGACAGAGGAGCCTGTGGGCTACAGTCCGCAGGATCACAAAGGGTCAGACACCACACACACACACACACACACACACACATCAGTATGTCAGTATGGTATTTCACCTATATTATGGAAATAATTTTGTTGACACGTAAACTAATTTACTACAACTTTATTTCTATAAGAAAATGAATTTTAAGTCACAAATAAATTCATAATAAAATTACATTTTGAATGCACTTTCATTGTGAGTTAATATTTAGATTAATGTAAATTAAGTACTTTTAAAAAACTAATAACTTCTTTGGCTCGACAATTTTATTTAGAGTTTTTGTCTTAACAGGGACAAGAAGGTTGTTATAACTTTTTATCACCATCTAGTGGCAGAGCATATACTTCCTAGAAGATATCCTAGAGACATTGAAAATTCAGACTAACTATGATAATGGTGAATTCAGGACAGTCTGCTTTATTTTCTTTGAAATGAATTCTCCAAAATCAAGCATATACATATTCATAAATGGAAATTAGGGCTTGGTCATACTTCTGGTTTAGGCTTTCCCCCTGTTACCACAGAAAAGAAATGGCAGAGCACCAACAAATGCATTCCTTTTAATTTATTTTGCATTCACCGTCTATTGCACCTTAAATTTTAACATTTAAAGGAACTAAAAAAATAAAAAAGAAATGTTCTACTGAGCAGGTAAAAACTATTTCTGCTGTCTACTGGGCTTTGGAATTCTGATGGTAATTAAAAATCATTTTCTGCCATAGAGAAAACATAAGATCAACTTCATTTTAACCCAGTGTTTCCTTCCTAATAACATTGCTGGAAGCATTAGGAGGAAGGAAAAGAAACACAATAAGCTGATTTATACTAATAATTAAATTTCTAGTTTAAGAATGAAATAAAAATGTTTTAAATGTAGGATATTTTTCTTCATAAAATATGATCAAGCAAAAGTGATGTTCCTATGTTGGCCTCTAATTTTGGAAGCCAACATTTGTTCATCATTTTCAAATGCTAACTTCTTGATTCTCTTCTACTAACCTTGTTTAACCTCATTATCTCATGAAAAATAGAGCATATTCACCCAGGTTTTGTTTGCTTTGGCTTTAATTTTGGGAACTCTGTCTGCAATTGTTGCTCTTCAACCATTAAGTTTGAAATGTAAGTAGTATTCATTTTTTTGTTCATAATGACGATTCTTCATCCTGTTCATCTTTAATCAGATAGTTACAAATTTTTAGTTTAACATTCAACAGGTTCAGTTCAGTTCAGTTCAGTCGCTCAGTCATGTCCAACTCTTTGCGACCCCATGAATTGCAGCACGCCAGGCCTCCCTGTCCATCACCAACTCCCGGAGTTCACTCAGACTCACGTCCATTGAGTCCATGATGCCATCCAGCCATCTCATCCTCTGTTGTCCCCTTCTCCTCCTGCCCCCAATCCCTCCCAGCATCAGAGTCTTTTCCAATGAGTCAACTCTTTGCATGAGGTGGCCAAAGTACTGGAGTTTCAGCTTTAGCATCATTCCTTCCAAAGAAATCCCAGGGCCGATCTCCTTCAGAATGGACTGGTTGGATCTCCTTGCAGTCCAAGGGACTCTCAAGAGTCTTCTCCAACACCACACTTCAAACGCATCAATTCTTCGGCGCTCAGCCTTCTTCACAGTCCAACTCTCACATCCATACATGACTACTGGAAAGACCATAGCCTTGACTAGACAGACCTTAGTTGGCAAAGTAATGTCTCTGCTTTTGAATACGCTATCTAGGTTGATCATTATCAATTTAACAGTTTAACATTAAAATTGCTTTTTTTTCTGCTAAAACAAAAACTTTCAAATTGTGTCATAAAATAATAAGTGACATTGAGAAGCTCTAACACTTTAACCACCAGATGCAAGGAGCCGACTCACTGGAAAGGATCCTGATGCTGGGGAAGATTGAGAGCAAGACGAGAAATCAACTCCCGGAGTTCACTCAGACTCACGTCCATTGAGTCCATGATGCCATCCAGCCATCTCATCCTCTGTTGTCCCCTTCTCCTCCTGCCCCCAATCCCTCCCAGCATCAGAGTCTTTTCCAATGAGTCAACTCTTTGCATGAGGTGGCCAAAGTACTGGAGTTTCAGCTTTAGCATCATTCCTTCCAAAGAAATCCCAGGGCCGATCTCCTTCAGAATGGACTGGTTGGATCTCCTTGCAGTCCAAGGGACTCTCAAGAGTCTTCTCCAACACCACACTTCAAACGCATCAATTCTTCTGCACTCAGCCTTCTTCACAGTCCAACTCTCACATCCATACATGACTACTGGAAAGACCATAGCCTTGACTAGACAGACCTTAGTTGGCAAAGTAATGTCTCTGCTTTTGAATACGCTATCTAGGTTGATCATTATCAATTTAACAGTTTAACATTAAAATTGCTTTTTTTTTGCTAAAACAAAAACTTTCAAATTGTGTCATAAAATAATAAGTGACATTGAGAAGCTCTAACACTTTAACCACCAGATGCAAGGAGCCGACTCACTGGAAAGGATCCTGATGCTGGGGAAGATTGAGAGCAAGACGAGAAAGGGAGTGACAGAGGATGAGATGGTTGGATGACATTCCTTCCCCAGGGGCCATGAATCTGAGCACATTCCGGGAGACAGTGAAGGACAAGGGTGCCTGGCGGTGCTGCAGTCCATGGGGTTGCAAAGAGTCCCACATGACTTAGTATCTGAACAGTGAACATTATCAAGAAATCTTTCTCTTCAAAAAAGTCCAAAAGTAGGAAGTCATGGAGGCATCATTTTGTAGTTCTGTTAGAAACACTGTGCTCTGGATCTCCTGGAGTGGCCTGCCTACGTGGGTCTTTGCTTTCTTCTCTATGGCAGAGGAAGTGCAAGCTGTTAAAACGACGTCACAGCAATGAGCCACGTGGAGAGCCTCTCACTGGGTGCAATCCGGAAGTTTTCTCCTTGCTCCTTGCGCAGCGTCCAGCACCTTCCTGGGAGTCAGGTGGCTCAACAGTGACAAATTCTGGAGCAAAACTTTGTAACATGGAAAAATTGGCAGGTCTGGAAAGTCTTCTAGGAGTGACACCAAATTAACGAAGTAAATGTTCGCTGTGAATTGTTAATGACTCCTTGCTGAGACAAGACACTTTGAGGTGAGGCTCAAACAGCGATTTCCAAAGTGGAATTTTATTAAACAGACCTAAGATGCAATTATGCTAACGTTATAATTATTCTACCTGCTAACTCATTTTCAAATATAAATACAATATAGTCGTCGGTCAGAATCATATTCATAAATCACAGGACCCAGGAGGTTCCATAGATAAATGTGCACCGCAATAAGGAAAAAGTGCTGTGAAAGTAAAATAAATTTCATGGTGCAGCCAGTAAATGCATTACAGACTCGGTTGAAAAGGAGAATTGTCACAGCAAACTCATTATATAGACTCTAGGCAGGACTTGGCATAATAACACTATGAATTTGGGAGAAAGTGAAATCATAAGGTAAAATTTTTGCCTTATTCTATTGAATTAAGGGTGATGCCTCAACAGACTAAAATCTATCTGATAGCATTTTCTACATGCCTTCCTGCCTTGATAAAACACATTTTAGGTGCTCAGTCATGTCCAACTCTTTGCAACTCTTTGCAGCCTGCCAGGCTCCTCTGGAGTATGTTGCTGTGCTCTCTTCCAGAGAATCTTCTGGATCCAGGGATTGAAGCTGCGTCTCCCACTTCTCCTACATTGGCAGGTGGATTCCGTACTGTTGAACCATCGGGAAAGCCACTTGAATGTTATACAGGGCAATAAAGCAACTAAGATGAGGAGCAGAGTTCTTTCTGATGTGGTGAGATTGAGCTGAAAGGTGAAGACAGTTTTTTTCATTTGTTTGTTTGTTTTTCCTTTTCAGGCCATGACCCACAGCATTTGGGATTTCAGTTCCTCAACCAGGGCTTAAACCCGGGACCCCAGCAGTGGAAGCACACAGCCTTAACCACTGGACCACCAGGAGAGTTCCAATATCCATTTTTTTAAAAAAATGCTTTGAATTATGCTTTGAAACCATAGAAGCTGAGCCTTAGTATTAGTTTAACTTTTTTGACAAATTTGATAAGAAAATTCAGTTAAGCATCATAGATTTCAAATACTAATTTTCAACAGTTGTAAAGATACGTTTTACTAAAAAATCAGTTCATTCTAAATGATTATTTTATTATAAAATGTATAATTATTTTACTGATATGGCAAATGTATATCATGTACCTAGTGCATGCATCAGAAGTCATTGTTTCAGCTCAACAGTTCACAAAAAAAATAAAACTACTAATAGGAAAAATCACAGAATCAAAAGACTATAGCTGCTTTAGTTAATTACTCAGAAACTCAACCCCAACCATTCCCCAACACAACTTATATGCTCTCATTCTTTATTTTCCTTTATAATAATTATCACCCTCAAATACCTTGTATAATCTAATGTTTTATTTGCTTTCTACCCCTGCTTAAAAATTCAGGGTTAATGAGAACTGGAATTTCTGCTTCTTTTATTCAATGGTATTACTTAAGTAATAGATAATAGTATTAATTAGGTAGGTTCTATGAAGACCTTCAAGACCTTCTAGAACTAATACCCCAAAAAGATGTTCTCTTCAATGTAGGAGACTGGAATGCAAAACTAAGAAGTCAAGAAACACCTGGATTAACAGGCAAATTTGGCCTTGGAGTACAGAATGAAGCAGGTCAAAGGCTAACAGAGTTTTGCAAGAGAACATACTGATCAGAACAAACACCCTCTTCCAACAACACAAGACAAGACTCTACACATGGACATCACCAGATGGCCAACACCAAAATCAGACTGAGTATAGTCTTAGCAACCAAAGAAGGAGACGCTATATACAGTCGGCAAAAACAAGACTGGGAGCTGACTGTAGCTTGGATCATGAACTCCTTACTGCCGAATTCAGATTGAAATTGAAGAAAGTAGGGAAAACCAGCAGATCATTCAGGTAAGACCTAAATCAAATCCCTTACTATTATAGAGCAGAAGTGACAAAAAGATTCAAAGCATTAGATTAGATTTGATAGACAGAGGGCCTGAAGGACTCTGGAGGGAGTGCACACTAGGCAGTGATCAAAACCATCCCCAAGAAAAAGAAATGCAAAGAGGCAAAACATTTGTCTGAGGAGCCCTTACAAATAGCTGTGAAAAGAAGAGAAGCAAAAGGCAAAGGAGAAACAGAAATAATACCCATTTGAATGCAGAGTTCCAAAGAATAGCAAGGAGAGATAAGAAAGCCTTTCTCCATGATCAGTGCAAAGAAATAGAGGAAAACAACAGAATGGGAAAGACTAGAGATCACTTCAAGAAAATTAGAGATACCAAGGGAATTTTTCATGCAAAGACGGGCTCAATAAAGGACAGAACTGGTATGGACCTAACAGAAGTAGAAGATACTAAGAAGAGGTGGCAAGAATACACAGAAGAACTATACAAAAAAAATCTTCATGACCCAGATAATCACGATGGTGTGATCACTCACCTAGAGCCAGACATCCTGGAATGCAAAGTCAAGTGAGCTTTAAAAAACATCATTATGAACAAAGCTAGTGGAAGTGATGGAATTCCAGTTGAGCTATTTCAAATCCTAAAAGATGATGCTGTGAAAGTGCTGCACTCAATATGCCAGCAAATTTGGAAAATTCAGCAGTGGCCACAGAACTGGAAAAGGGCAATTTTCATTCCAATCCCAAAGAAAGACAAGGCCAAAGAACGTTCAATCTACTGTACAATTGTACTCATCTCACACACTAGCAAAGTAATGCTCAAAATTTTCCAAGCCAGGCTTCAACAATGCGTGAACTGTGAACTTCCAGATGTTCAGGCTGGATTTAGAAAAGGCAGAGGAACCAGAGATCAAATTGCCAACATCCTTTGGATCATATAAAAAGCAAGAGACTTCCAGAGAGACATCTACTTCTGCTTCATTGATTACACAAAAACCTTTGACTGTAGATCACAACAAACTTTGGAAAATTCTTCAAGAGATGGGAATACCAGACCACCTAACCTGTGTGCTGAGAAATCTGTATGCAGGTCAGGAAGCAACAGTTAGAACTGGACCTAGAACAACAGACTAGTTCCAAACAGAGAAAGGAGTACATCAAGGCTGTATATTGTTACCCTGTTTATTTAACTTATATGCAGAGTACATCATGCAAAATGCTGGCTGGATGAAGAACAAGCTGGAATCAAGATTGCTGGGAGAAATATCAATAATCTCAGATATGCAGATAACACCATGCTTATGATGAAACGCAAAGAGAAACTAAAGAGCCCCTTGATGAAAGTGAAAGAGGAGAGTGAAAAATTTGGCTTAAAGCTCAACATTCAGAAAACTAAGATCATGGCATCTGGTCCTGTCACTTCATGGCAAATAGATGGGGAAACAATGGAAATAGTGGCAGACTTTATTTTGGGGGGGCTCCAAAATCACTGCATGGTGACTGCAGCCATGAAATGAAAGATGCTTGCTCCTTGGAAGAAAAGCTATGACCAACCTAGACAGTATATTAAAAAGCAGAGACATTACTCTGTCGACAAACGTCAATCTAGTCAAAGCTATGGTTTTTCCAGTAGTCATGAGTGGATATGAGAGTTGGACTATAAAGAAAGCTGAGTGCTGAAGAATTGATGCTTTTGAACTGTGGAGTTGGAGAAGACTCTTAAGAGTCCCTAGGACTGCAAGGAGATCACCGCAGTCCATCCTAAAGAAGCTCAGTCCTGAATATTCATTGGAAGGACTGATGCTGAAGTGAAAGTCCAATATTTTGGCCACCTGATGCAAAGACCTGACTCATTGGAAAAGACCCTGATGCTGGGAAAGATTGAGGGCAGGAGGAGAAGTGATGACAGAGGATGAGATGGTTGGATGGCATCACTGACTCATGAGTTTGAGCAAGCTCTGGGAGTTGCTGATGGACAGGGAAGCCTGGCATGTTGCATTCCATGGGGTCACAAAGACTCAGACACGACTGAGTGACTGAACAGAACCAAATTACCTATGTACCCAGGTAATGTGCCAGAAAGTTAGCAGTTGCTTCAAATATATTATTTCCTCAGATTCTGTTCTGGTTTCAGAATGTTATAGTATTTCATGTTTTACTTTTAAAAGCAGATTTCACTTTTTCAAGTCTAATGTAAAGGAATTTGGGACATACTTTCATGTAACTCACATTGAGTTTCCTTATAGTAAGACCACAATTAGTTTGGCCTCTGGTCACAATTATTGATTCAGTACTGATACATTATTTTAAACAAAAGTGTGCAATACATTAAGTTTTCCAGTTTTTCTCTAATGTTCTTTTTCTGTTCCAGGATCCCATCCAGGTCTCCTTATTACACACAGCCGCTGTGTCTCCTCTTGGCTACGACATTTTCTCAGATTGACCTGGTTTTTAATGTCCTAAGCAGTCTTGAAGAGTACTAGACAGTATTCTGTGGAAGAATATTACACATTTGGAGCTTGTCTGGTGTTTTTTCCATGGTTAGACTAGGGTCATGGGAGGAAGACCACAGGGACCATTTCCTGTTCATCACACTCAGGTACTTTTCATCAGGGGCTTGTCGCTGGTGATGACTCTGACTGCCCACTGCTTTTCTCCACTCTAAAGTTGCTATTCACATGTTCTTGCTCCTTGAAGAAGAAATATCTACATATATTACTTGGAATTCTTCTACAACAAAGATGTATCTCTCCTCCTCTTTTTGTTAAATCATATAATCATTTATCTATAATCAGCATAATCTCATGGATATTTATTTTATACTTCGGGTACAGATTGTAACTCTGCATTATTTACTGTGTTGCTTAAATTGTTCTGATCTTGGACATTGGGTAAACTTTCAGCAACTGTGATACCCCTATCAATGGAGGTTTGCTGAGATTTTCTTTCCTTCTGGTTCTGCAAAAGATCCAGTATCTCTCTCTCTCTCTTTTTTTTAATTTTGAATTTTCCCTGAAATTAGTCATTTCTCCCAAGAGTTCGGCTTCCTTTTATTGAAAATCAAGGAAACTAAGATCCAAACGTTAGGAGTACATGTTGCTACTGTGAAGTTACTGTTTCTAAGCCTCTCAGCTGACAGAAGCAGGAAGTCTATGTGAGCATAGCAGAAACTGTATACACACTTATCTATAAATAATTTTATATGTTACCACTTGTATCTATATTAAGCCAACTTTGAGTTCATAGTGATGTCTCCAACAGTAATGCATCACCACATAGATTCTTCTAGTACCCAGGCTAACATATAAATCCCCACTCCAACCACAAGGAATCCAGTTCCTACCAACCACAATCCATTTAATTAATTGCTTAACTGGAGTATACACACATAACAGTATCAGATTTGCTAACCGCTATCCTCATAGTTGGAAAACTCAGCAGTAGCCACAGGACTGGAAAAGGTCAGTTTTCATTCCAATTCCAAAGAAAGGCAATGCCAAAGAATGCTCAAACTACCACACAGTTGCACTCATCTCACACACTAGTAAAGTGATGCTTAAATTATCCAAGCCAGGCTTCAGCAGTACATGAACCATGAACTTCCAGATGTTCAAGCTGGTTTTAGAAAAGGCAGAGGAACCAGAGATCAAATTGCCAACATCTACTGGATCATCAAAAATAAGCAAGAAAGTTCCAGAGAAACATCTATTTCTGCTTTATTGACTATGTCAAAACATCTGTGGGAAAATTCTTAAAGAGAAGTGATTACCAGATCACTTGATCTGCCTCTTTCACTTTCATCAAGAGCCTCATCAATAGGCTTTTCAGTTCTTCTTCACTTTCTGCCATAAGGGTAGTGTCATCTGCATATCTGAGGTTACTGATATTTCTCCTGGCAAACTTGATTCCAGCTTGTGATTCATCCAGCCCAGTGTTTCTCAAGATGTACTCTGCCTATAAATTAAATAAGCAGGGTGACGATATACAGCCTTGGCGTACTCCTTTCCCTTTTTGGAACCAGTCTGTTGAACCATGTCCAGTTCCAACTGTTGCTTCCTGACCTGCATACAGATTTCTCAAGAGGCAGGGCAGGTGGTCTCATAATCCCATCTCTTTCAGAATTTTCCACAGTTTACTGTGATCCACACAGTCAAAGACTTTGGCATAGTCAATATAGCAGAAATAGATTTTTTCTGGAACTCTCTTGCTTTTTTGATGATCCAATGGATGTAGGCAATTTGATCTCTGCTTCCTCTGCCTTTTCTAATACGAGCTTGAACATTTGGAACTTTATGTTTCATGTATTTGTTGAAGCCTGGCTTGGAGAATTTTGAGCATTACTTTACTAGCATGTGAGATGAGTGAAATTGTGCAGTAGTTTGAGCATTCTTTGGCATTGCCTTTCTTTGGGATTGGAATGAAATCTGACATTTCCAGTCCTGTGGCCACTGCTAAGTTATCCAAATTTGCTGACATATTGAGTGCAGCACTTTCACAGTGTCATCTTTTAGGATTTGAAATAGCTCAGCTGGAATGTCATCACCTCCACTAGCTTTGTAATGATGCTTCCTAAGACCCACTGACTTCACATTCCAGGATGTCTGGCTCTAGGTGAGTGATCACACCATCATGATTATCTGGATTATGAAGATCTTTTCTGTACAGTTCTTCTGTGTATTCTTGCCACCTCTTCTTAATATCTTCTGCTCTGTTAGGTCCATACCATTTCTGTCCTTTATTGGGCCCATCTTTGCATGAAATGTTTCCTTGGTATCTCTAATTTCCTTGAAGACATCTCTAGACTTTCCCTCTCTGTTGTTTTCTTCTATTTCTTTGCACTGATCACTGAGGAAGGCTTTCTTATCTCTCCTTGATATTCTTTGAAACTCTTTCAAATGAGTATATCTTTCTTTTTCTCCTTGGTTTTTTTTTTTTTTTTGCTTCTCTTATTTTCACAGATATTTGTAAGGCCTCCTCAGACAGCCATTTTGCTTTTTTACATTTCTTCTGTTGGAGATGGTCTTGATCCCTGTCTCCTGCACAATGTCACAAACCTCTGTCCATAGTTCATCAGGCAATCTGTCTATCAGATCTAGTCCCTTAAATCTATTTCTCACTTCTATTATATAATTGTAATGGATTGATTTAGGTCATAACCTGAATGGTCTAGTGGTTTTTCCTACTGTCTTCAATTTCAATCTGTATTTGGCAATAAGGAGTTCATGATCTGAGCCACAGTCAGCTCCCAGTCTTGTTTTTGCCTTGAAAATGAACAGAGATCATTCTGTCACTTTTGAGATTGTGTCCAAGTACTGCATTTTGGACTCTTTTGTTGACTATGATGGCTACTCTATTTCTTTGAAAGGATTCTTGCTCACAGTAGTAGATATAATGGTCATCTGAGTTAAATTCACCCATTCCAGTCCATTTTATTTCACTGATTCCTAAAACATCAACATTCACTCTTGCCATCTCCTGTTTAACCACCAATTTGCCTTGATTCATGGACTTAACTGTGTATAGAAGTTAAGTAAGTAGGGTGACAATATACAGCCTTGACGTACTCCTTTTCCTATTTGGAACCAGTCTGTTGTTCCATGTCCAGTTCTAACTGTTGCTTCCTAACCTGCATATAGGCTTCTCAAGAGGCAGGTAAGGTGGTCTGGTATTCCCATCTCTTTCAGAATTTTCCACAGTTTATTGTGGTCCACACAGTCAAAGGCTTTGTTATAGTCAATAATGCAGAAAAAGATGTTTTTCTGGAACTCCCTTGCTTTTTCCATGATCCAGCGGATGTTGGCAATTTGATCTCTGGTTCCTCTGCCTTTTCTAAAACCAGCTAGTACTGTAATATTTGAACACATTATCTTTAAATTATCACTTTTATTTAGTTAAAGTGGGATATTCTAATTATAAACCAATAGGTACTTAACATTAACTAACATCAGGACTTTCTGTACACTGTTTGCCTCAAACTGATTTTTAAATAAAATTCATAGACTTCAAAGGACAGAGCACATACATGTGTGCGTGATCCAATTGCTGCTGGGTAGCCCCAGAGATATTTTTTAACCAGCACACATCTGTTCAGATTAGTGTGTTTGCTTTTGTTTTGGATTTCAAATACAAGCTATTTGTTGCTAAATTGAATGGGTAAAATGTACGAATAATAATTGACAAAGCGTTCAAAAGCGTTCATGGCTATAGTCGAAGTAAAAACCCTTTGGAAACGAAATAAAACAATTAGTGAATCTCTCAAAGGTATTGGAGGGGCGGTCACATCTGGTATGTTGCTCTGTGTCTAAAATAAATTTCATCAGCTTTTCTTTGCCTGAGGGTTGATTTTCACTCAAAACATTTTGGATCCATACAAGTTGCAATAAAATGCAAGTGGTCATCGAGCCTCATACAGTCCCAGGGCTGCAGCTAAAGGCTAAAGCGGAGTCCATCCCACCAGCCCTTACAGGCAACATTCAATTGACGTTTTAAGGAATTTAAGACTAAGAAATCAGAAATCCTTTCTGATTTGGGTGTAAGTTCTATGTGCTGAAATAAGTACATTGTCCTATTGGAGTTGTTTTTTTGTTTTTTTTTTTCCATTGAAACCATCACAATAAGGAATATGCTAAATCACTTCAGCCGTGTCCAACTCTGTGCGACCCCATAGATGGCAGCCCACGAGGCTCCCCAGTCCCTGGGGTTCTCCAGGCAAGAACACTGGAGTGGGTTGCCATTTCCTTCTCCAATGCATGAAAGTGAAAAGTAAAAGTGAAGTCGCTCAGTGGTGTCCGACTCTTAGCACGACCCCATAGATGGCAGCCCACGAGGCTCCCCAGTCCCTGGGGTTCTCCAGGCAAGAACACTGGAGTGGGTTGCCATTTCCTTCTCCAATGCATGAAAGTGAAAAGTAAAAGTGAAGTCGCTCAGTGGTGTCCGACTCTTAGCTACCCCATGGACTGCGGCCTATGCTCCTCCGTCCATGGGATTTTCCAGGCAAGAGTACTGGAGTGGGTTGCCATTGCTTCCTCCAAATAAGGAATATGGCTCTGCTGAATTCTTAAGAAACTTCGAACTCTAGTTATTTTTGCATTTTTCTTTTTTTTGGCCCACAGAGCAGCATGCAAAACTTCCCTGACCAAGAATGGAACTTGTGCCCCTGTGTTGGAAGCAAAATTTTAACCATTGGATCACGAAGGAAGTCCTTCAAAGGCATGACAGTTTACTCACCCATAACTGTTCCTAGTCTCTGTACAAGTTTAAAGACACTGGACTATTGAAACTACCAACTGGACTGGAAGTACTATTTTTTTTAAATAAAGACTTTACTAGCAAACACTGGAGACAATTCAAAAGTATATCAATAAGGAATATTGTAAAATACAGAAAGATCTAAGAGCCATAAAATTAAGGTAAAAAAAAAGCTGCAAAGTAATGTAAAATACCATAATATTTATAAAAAGACTCCTTTAGCTCATACACACATGTACATACACCCATCAAATTGTAATACAGGCTACATGGGGCAAGGAGATGAGGATGGGATAGAAAAGGAGGTGTGTGTATTATGTTCTTGTTTATTTGGGGCATGCTACATGGCTTGTGAGATCTTAGTGCCCCCACCAGGGATCAAACCCATGACCCCTGCAGTCGAACCTCAGGGTCTTAACCACTGGACCTTCAGGGAAGTCCCTGTGTGTGCTATTTTGAAAACATTAAGAAGCAAAACCAAACTGAACGCCAGCAGGCGAACAAGCAAACCCAGAGCATGTAAACTACTAACTGTGTTAGACTTCCCTGGTGGCTCAGCTGGTGAAGAATCAGCCTGCAGCGCAGGAGACCCCGGTCGGGTCCCTGTGTTGGGGAGATCCCCTGGAGGAGGAAATAGCTACCCACCCTAGTCTTCTGGCCTGGAGAATCCCATGGACAGAGGAGCCTGGCGGGCAGCAGTCCATGGGGTCACAAGGAGTCGGACACGACTGAGGGACTGAGCCCAGCACAACAGTGCGTGCTGGTTTGCTCGGACCATCACAACAGCATACAGAAACCAGGCGGCTTAAACATCAGAGACGTATCTTGTTTTCCCACAGCTCTGGAGGCGGGAAGTCCAAGCTGAGGTGTTGGTAGGGTTGGTTCCCTGAGGCTCCCCTTCCCTGGCTTGCAAACCGCACCTTCTCCCTTTGTCTTCAAACGGCTTTTTTCTCTGTGTGGGGTTGGATCCCAGGCATCTCTCCCTGTCTGCCCTGATCCCCTCTTCTTATAAGGACACCTGCCATCTTGGATTCAGGTCCTACCCTGAAGACTTCATTCTAGCTTCATCTGTTTGTTGGTTGACTCTCTCTGTGTACAGTCACACCCTGGGGTATTGGGGACTAGGGCTTCAGTGTAGGAATCTGGGGGCAGACTCAGTTCAGTTCAGTTCAGTCGCTCAGTCGTGTCTGGACTCTTTGCAACCCCATGAATCGCAGCACGCCAGGCCTCCCTGTCCATCACCAACTCCCGGAGTTCACTCAGACTCACGTCCATTGAGTCCGTGATGCCATCCAGCCATCTCATCCTCGGTCGTCCCCTTCTCCTCCTGCCCCCAATCCCTCCCAGCATCAAGGTCTTTTCCAATGAGTCAACTCTTCGCATGAGGTGGCCAAAGTACTGGAGTTTCAGCTTCAGCATCATTCCTTCCAAAGAAATCCCAGGGCTGATCTCCTTCAGAATGGACTGGTTGGATCTCCTTATAGGCCAAGGGACTCTCAAGAGTCTTCTCCAACACCACAGTTCAAAGGCATCAATTCTTCGGCGCTCAGCCTTCTTCACAGTCCAACCCATCTATTTCCCATGAACTGATGGGACCAGATGCCATGATCTTCGTTTTCTGAATGTTGAGTTTTAAGCCAGCGTTTTCACTCTCCTCTTTCACTTTCATCAAGAGGCTTTTTAGCTCCTCTTCACTTTCTGCCATAAGGGTGGTGTCATCTACATATCTGAGGTGATTGATATTTTTCCCGGCAATCTTGATTCCAGCTTGTGTTTCTTCCAGTCCAGCGTTTCTCACGATGTACTCTGCATGTAAGTTAAATAAACAGGGTGACAATATACAGCCTTGACGTACTCCTTTTCTATTTGGAACCAGACTCAAGTCAGCCACAATTCAGTATTTTTATTTTATTATTTTACTTTACCTTATGTTATGGGAATTACTAAATACAGCACAATTTTAATAAACCACGTTTGGAGAACATGTTTTCATGAACATCTGAACACTGATAACAGACTTAATTGGATGAATTTTCTAAACCATTTAAACTAAAATTATGGTCTCGACCATGGATCCTTCAAAATTTGAAGTATTTTTATTTTAAATTCTAGACCAGATGGCTTATGTGCCACAATATGTTCATTTTAAAAAACATATGATTTTACACTATAGAAGGCTAAGGATACACAAAAGATGACTTTGAAAGTGGATTCGGGGAGTCCCTGGTGGCTCAGTGGTAAAATATAAAATAAAACTGCCGATGCAGGAGACACAGGTTTGATCCCTGTTCTGGGAAGATCTCACATGCTGAGGAGCAGCTAAGCCCTTGTGCCGCAACTCCTGAAGCCCGTGTGTGCCAAGAGCCCGCGCCCCACAACCAGAGAAGCCGCTGCAAGGATAGGCCCACACAGCGCAACCAGAGACGAGCCCCTGCTCACCACAACCAGAGAGGAGCCCCCGCTCACCACAACTAGAGAACGCCCACGTGCAGCAA
The DNA here is from genome assembly GCA_006408695.1 of Aepyceros melampus. Lineage (NCBI taxonomy): Eukaryota > Metazoa > Chordata > Mammalia > Artiodactyla > Bovidae > Aepyceros > Aepyceros melampus. The sequence continues at coordinate 32,692 of SJXQ01007550.1, forward strand.
CGAAGACCCAGCATGGCCAGAAACAAGTAGAGTTATTAAAAAAAAATAATAAAGTGTATTCTGTTGAAATCTCCTTCATCAGACTGGGATGCATTTTAAAGGTTGTGCCCAGTACTCAAAGGTCCTTTCTCTGAGGCGCCCCCCTTTACGCTCCCTCGGAAGGTGACTGACCCTTCCGCGGTCCTGCTGATGGGCTGCAGCCCACTTGCAGAAGGCTCTGCTAGACGCGTTCCAGTCTGGATCGTGGCAAAGACTGCGTTTTCACCCGTCTTTCCATCTCCCAGCGTCTAGCAAAGGTGTACCCCCAACAGGTGTCCCCACAAATTCATGCGTGGAAGCTCTAACTGCTGGCACCTCAGCACGAGACCTTACTTGAAACAGATCATCACGATGTAACTGGTTCAGGTGAGGTCTCACTGGGATGGGGGTGGTGCGTGGAGCAAGTCCTTGATCCACCATGACGGGTGTCCTACACAGATATGCAGACACCTTGTGAAGGTGGACAGACGCTGAGACTCTGTTACAAGCCACAGGACATCAGAGACGGCGCGTAACCTTGGGGAAGCCAGGACGGAAGTGTGGAACAGTTATGCCCTCCAGCCAAGCCCGCTGACGACTTGGTCTCGGACTTCTGGCCTGCATGCTACCGTCTCAGTGTTTAGGGCACCCAGCCCGTGGTCCTTTGTTGGGGCACTTCCAGGAAGCTGATACTGTGAGGATAAACGAACAGAGTGAAAAGGAGCCCTAACAGAAGTGTAGCCAGGGCCTCCCCTGGTGGTCCAGGGCTAAGACTCTGTGTTCCTTGCAGGGCAGGAATAGACAGGCAGATGTCGAGAAAGGGCTTGTGGGCCAGGGGGAGGAGCGGGGCGACAAATGGAAAGAGTAGCGTCGACATCAGGCTTCCCAGTGGTTAAGAATCTGCCTGCAATGCAGGAGACACAGGGGGTTTGGGCTTAATCCCTGGGTCGGGAAGATCCCCCTGGAGAAGAAAGGGAATGGTTGCCCAGTCCAGTATTCTTACTTGGAGAATCCCACGGATGGAGGAGCCTGGTGGCTACGGTCCATGGGGCCACAAAGAGTCGGAGGTGGCTAAGGTGACTGAGCACAGCATAGCAGTGGCATATACACACTGCCATGTATAGAATGGAGAGCTAGCAGGAAGCTGCTGCAAGTTCAGCTCAGCGCGTGCTCTGTGATGACCCAGAGGGGTGGGATGGGGGTGGGGAGGTGGAAGGCTCCAGAGGGAGGAGATATATGTAGGCCTGTGGCTGATTCACTTTGTTACACAGCAAAAACTAATGCGGCATGGTAAAGCAACTATGTTCCAATAATAATATAAAATAAATGTCCTCTACAGAACAACAAACAGAAACCCTCTGTGCTCCCCACACAGGGTGCCTGGTCAGGGAACTGCTCCTGCTGCAGCTAAGGCTCAGCACAGCCAAATTAAACAACAAAAAGTGTACCCAGTACAGCAGAAACTAACACAGGATTGTAAATCAACTAATACCTCAGTAACATTAAAAAGAAAAAACAGTGCATCCAGACAACAGGCATCACTGGGCCACGTGGTTCTCCTTCCTATAAATTACGTGTTGGACTTGAGTCTGTTCAGTTTCTTGTCCCCTCTCCTCTGTGTCTCCTCCTGACGACACCGCATGAGGCTGTTAAGCGACGGGAAGGAGACCTGTTTTCCTGTCCTGCACACACAGTCCCCATCTGTCTGGGATGCAGCAAATATTTCTTGAGAGCTGCCGAAGTTGTCATTTGCCCGGAGGAAAGCACACCCAAAACAAGGCCTCAGATGAGAAGGAATGAGCTTTCTAACCCAAATTCACCAGCACAAACTTATTTGCAGACTCATATTTTTAACCAGCCCAGCCTTTGTTCCCAGGCCAGACACAAACTGTTGCGATGTTGGTCTCTGTCTCCCACACTTGTTTGCGATCTTGGAGACGGTTCTCAACTGTTTACAGAGATGGCTGCATTTCTTCCTTGGGAACTCGTCTTGGAGATCCCCACAGCCGTTTTGGGGAACTGAGACAGAGAACCAATTTGCATTCGTGGCTCATGCACTTACCCTCTCCTGTCCCATGCCAGGTCCTGACTGTCCTATTTACAATTCAGGTGTCCTGGCCCCTGGGGGCCAAGCTCCACAGAGCCCCTGTCTTCTTGTTTATTTCTTTGTTCAGTACGGTTACCTGGCCTACCTCCCAATGTGTTCAGAAGCAAGAAATGGCTGGGATGGGTCCATTAAAAAAAAAAAAAGAAGAGGCAAGAGAGTTCATATCTTTTAAGCATTTACATGTGTGGGTTTTTGCATGGATATTAGCTCATGGGAGCTCAGCAATCATCCAACCACTGGGACACTGGGTGTTCTGTCCCTGTTCACATGGAGAAACGATGTGTAGAGGAGTGAAACTGTGCCCACATTGTCAGACAGATTTATGGTGGGCCTGGGGCCAAAAGCACGTCCGTCTGATGGTGGGGCTTGTGTTTTCCCATGTTACCTACAGGGCTTGTGTAGAGCCTGGACAGTTGTGTAGACAGTAAACGGAAAAGGAGGCTAAGGGTATAAACAGCTGCCAGTGGGTGCAAAACAGAGCTCAGAGTTTTCGAGAACCAAGGAATGGATTGCTGGCTCTCGTCTGATAACTAGGTCAACACAATTCATGAAGAAGACACTTTTTTGAGAAATTTGCTGCAAAGAACTTCTATCATTATGGGGTCAACCCAGTGCTGTCTAAGGTCTTCCACCAGTCAGGAACTGTCGAATCCACCCCCTTGGAAAGTGGGGCTATGCTGGTGTGGGTTTGGTTGTGGGACGTGTCCAGGTATGTGGGCAGCGTGGGGAGGTGAGTGGGCATCTAGAAGCAGGGCCTGGACACCTGGACTCTGAGGAGCTGCTGGGTCAGAGTCAGAAAGAATGGCCAGTGCTGCGTTTCCAGGACACATGAGGCTGGGCCCAAGGTTGTGTGTGTGTGTGTGTGTGTGTGTGTGTATGGAAACAGGGTAAGTCTGGAGTCATTCCAAAATAAAAGCAATCCACTTCTGTGCTTCCTTTTTCTCTTTTTCTCCTGGATATTCCTCTTCTTCTTTTAATGGAGGATCATTGCTTTGCAGTGTTGTGTCAGTTTCTGCTGTACGACCACATGTATCAGCTATACATATATACACGTCCCCTCGCCCTTGGGCCTCCCTCCCTCCCGCCTCCCATCCTCTAGGTCATCACAGGGCCCCTCGTTGAGCACTGAGCTCCCTGCACCCCTCCCCCCTCCCATCCCCCAGGTCGTCCCAGGGTCCCGCGCTGAGCTCCCTGCGCTGTGCAGAAGCTTCCCGTTAGCTGTTGCACACATAGTCACGCATATATGTCAGTGCTACTCTCTCAATTAGACCCACCCTCTCCTTCTCTCGTTTTGTCCGTGTGTCCATTCTCAATTCCTGCCCTCTAGATAGGTTCACCTGTACGAATTTTTTAAGATTTCACATGTATGTGCTAATATACAGTATTTGTTTTTCTCTTTCTGACCTACTTCACTGTGTAATATCCAGATTGCCACCTTATTTGTGTGACTCCCTGTGCCCCTCCCCCCTCCCATCCCCCAGGTCGTCCCAGGGTCCCGCGCTGAGCTCCCTGCGCTGTGCAGAAGCTTCCCGTTAGCTGTTGCACACATAGTCACACATATATGTCAGTGCTACTCTCTCAATTAGACCCACCCTCTCCTTCTCTCGTTTTGTCCGTGTGTCCATTCTCAATTCCTGCCCTCTAGATAGGTTCACCTGTACGAATTTTTTAAGATTTCACATGTATGTGCTAATATACAGTATTTGTTTTTCTCTTTCTGACCTACTTCCTGTGTAATATCCAGATTGCCACCTTATTTGTGTGTGATGGATTTGGGGTAAAACAAAAGTGAAAAAACGGTTTTCATCTCTTCACCTTTAGGACTCCTTGAATTCTTTATAAAAAAGTATTTTTAAAAGTACAAAAGCAGTTTGGTAATTCATAATTTATTACAGTAGAAAGGCTGGAGGGGCCAAGTGTCTTCTAGGGGGTGATCTCACTGCTCCAACCCCCTGCAGGAAAAGTCCAGATTTCAGAACTGGGGAAGGTGCTGCTGAGTTTCCCCACATTGCGCTCCTGGTTGGTCTTTCAAGGCTCAACTTTCTCACTTCCTCCCCCTCAGTCAGGGACTCAGTGTTCTAGCCATACTGTGTGCATGCTCAGTTGCTTAGTCGTGTCCAAGTCTTTGCGACCCCCTGGACTGTAGCCCAACCAGGCTCCTCGGTCCATGGGATTCTCCAGGCAAGAATACTGGAGTGGGTTGCCATGCCCTCCTCCAGGGGATCTTCCCGACTCAGGTTTCAAACCTGCGTCTCCTGCACTGGCAGGAGGACTCTCCCACTAAGCCGCCTCGGGGCTACTCACAGTTTGCTGGCCAGCTCACCCACTCTTGAGTCTGGGCCTTTGCATTTCTGTTTGCTCGCATCACTGTCCCCCCAACCCTGACCTTTCTCTCTGACCCTCCACCATGCTCCTTTTCCTGGCTAAGGCCTACTCATATTTCTGGGCAAAAAAATTTATTTTTTTTATTATGGTAAAATATATACAAGACAATTTACCATATTAACTATTTTTAAGTGTACAAGTCGGGGCATTACATACTTTCATCGTGTTGTGCAAATACCACTGCCATTCATCTCCAGAACACTTTCGTCTTCCCAAACTGAAACCGGGTCTCTATCCTCCCAGCCCTGCCTTCCTCGACTCCTGGTCACCTCTATTCTGCTTTCTGTCTCAGTGAATTTGCCTATTCAAGATACTTTGACTCAGTAGGATCATTATTTGTCATTTTGCGATTTCTTATTTCACTTAAATAGCGCCTTCCAGGCTCCTCCGTGTTGTAGCACGTGTCAGAATCACCGTGCTTTGCAAGGTTCTGTGGTCTGACAACGCCACATTTCGCTTCTCTCTTCAGCTGCTTGAGTGGTTGCCATCTTTTGGATACTGTGAATAATCTTGCTATGAACACTGACCTGCAAATCCTTCTCGTTTTTGTGATTCCACTTGGACACTGTCTACTCCCCAAACCAGTTCTGATTCCCCTATCATTCAGGTAACCTTCCCTCTTTGCCCACCAAATTTGTTTTATTTTTTTCTCATTCCTATTGTCCTGGGGTGAAAACAACCAGCAAAGCCTTAGCATGTAGGCTTTGCCCCAGTCTCTGCTCTCTAGGGAACCTCAGCTCAGAAATATATACGGTAAGTCCCCTACATACGGACCTTTAACTTTCGAACTTTCAAAGATGCCAGCATGTGGCCTCATGCCCAGTCAGGTAAGTTGGCTCATGAGTCTGGCGCACACTGTCACGTGGCATCCTCTGCAACCACGTGTGTGGCTGTGCTTCTCTGTACTCCACTGGACAGCACGCAGGGAGTGAGGCTCCCTAGTGGCTCAGTGGTGAAGAATCCACCTGCCAATGCAGGAGACACAGGTTCGGTTCCTGGTCTGGGAAGGTCCCCTGGAGAAGGAAACGGCAGCCCACTCTAGCATTCTTGCCTGGAAATCCCCAGAACAGAGGAACCTGGTGGCCCAGTCCAGCGGGTTGTAAAGACACAACTTAGTGACTGAACGACACTGTGCAGGGTACAGTGGTTCAGTATCTTTATTTCAAGCCCTGGCAGGATGCCTGGAAGTAGTGATGTAGCTGGTATTGCTAAGACGTGCCAGCTGGGACCCTGCACTGCTGTACTTTTCAAGGTACTGTACAGTCGAAAATGTTTTTTATGTATTGTGTGAAAAGTACTATAAACATATTGCAGTACGGTAGTACATAGCTGTTTGTGTTAGTTGGGTGCCCAAGCTAACTTTTTGGACTTACAGACAAATTGGATTTCAAACATGTTCTTGGAATGGAGGGCTTTCCTTGTGGTTCAGCTGGTAAAGAATCCACCTGCAATGCGGGAGAGCTGGGTTCGATCCCTGGGTTAGGAAGATCCCTTGGAGAAGGGAAAGGCTACTCATTCCAGTATTCCGGCCTGGAGAATTCCATGGACTGTATAGTCCATGGGGTCGCAAAGAGTGGGACACGACTGAGCAACTTTCACTTTCTTGGCATGGAACTCGTTTGTACGTAAGGGACTCACTGTACTAAGGGATGGTCACATTTCAGCTAAAATGTGATGGTAGTTCTTTGGAGACACTGAGGATTAAGGGAGTCTTAGTAATTATGTAGGGCTCCCAAAACCATCCTCACTGGTAAAGGCCACACTGGAGGGGAGAAGGAAGGGGTGGGTGCCTAGAAATGAGTGACGGGTGTGGTAGGTGGTGGTGGTGAGAGAATAACCCTGATACAGACAGAGGACACAAAAGAACAGAGAAATTCAGGAGGGAGTCAGATTTAGCTCCTGTGAAATAATCCATTCTTGCACGTGTGACTCTCTGCATCCTCCTTGCATGAAAGGGCCTTTGTTCCTTCTGACAGCCTCTGTTTGAACACTTCCTATAACAGCAGTCTCACTACTCAAAAAAGAGCTGCTTTCATTTCTGCACTTCAGAACCAAACGGAATCAAAATCTGCCTACTGGCAATTTCTGCCCCCGAGTTCTGTTCTGACCACTGCAGCGGCTCACATGAGGTACCATGCCTTTCCTGCATTACAGACCTTCAAACATGTGAAAAGTTATCTGCTTCTGTTTTTTCTTTGGGGGTTTAACAGCTCACTGGTGACATCATTTCCAGGTCCTTTGGTACCCTGGTTGGTCACCTTTGGACACACTCAGGTGTGTCACTGAAACTTCACACGTGGAGCCCAGCACAGAACCCAGATACAACGCCCCAGGAGGGGGTCTGGGGCAATGGTGGGAGGTGGGCAGGGAGGCGGTACTGCTCAGCCAGCATGCACAACGGCTCCTACAACCTGCCCAGTATGTCCATCCGGCTTTGGTGACTTGAGCCCAAAGCGGCCAAGTTCCTCATTTCCATCTCCAGCCTCTCACCTCATTTCCATTTCAACTTCATTCGTTGCAGTCTTTCCACTGTTTTCCTGTTCTTGGTATTTAAGTGGTTCAGTTTCTGGCCATCTGCAACAAGGTGACCATTCGGAGTCACAAGTGTTCAGGTTTCATTCAGCTGATGTGAGAAGCCCAGGCATTAATATGAAAAAGTAAAAAATTTAAAAACTCCCCAGGTGGTTCCAGCATGCAACCAGGGCTGACACCCAGCAGCATATTGCTGCGCTGTCCTTTTTGAACACAGTAAACATGTACTTCTTATTTCCTCTCCACCCAGCTCATTCCAAGCGAACATCATTCTCCGAGGTGCTGGACACTTACTATACTCACCCTTGATTTACGTGGCCAAGCTCCCGGTCTGCTTGTGCTAAGTTATGAGACTGGAGAGCTGACTTGTTGCCTCGATGGTCTTCTCAATGTCTTTTTTCCTTCCTCATCACAGTAACTTGTGACTATATAGTCATATTTACTTTCGAACTTTCATTTTTTCTCTCCTTTTCCTAATCTATTTCTTCGGGACATCTAGAACCACGCGGGTGCCTGGCCTCTACTTACAATGGAAGGCCCTTTGACAGGGTTTCAGGTTGGTCAGGTAAGTTCTTTGCCCAATCAGTGCTCTAAATATTTACCTTAAAATAATCCTTACAACCCTACATAATATATATTATTCTTACTCTACACATGAACCAACCAAAGCCCAAAGGTTACGGAAGTGGACCCTGAAGGCCTGCGGTTTTCCTGCATGGTATCCTGTGCTCTGAGGGCTGAGGGGCAGGGGTAGTCAGGATGGAGATGTATTAATCAAATTTTTTTAAATGTCTGAGAAGCATTGGTAGAAAGCATGCTGATTAGTGGAGCTCTGTTAAGAAACCCCACCTCCCACCCCAGAGAGAAAACCATAGTGCTTGATGAAGAAGCGGGGACTATAGAGAAGCCAGGCTCCAGATTGCCAGAAAATCCACCTTATTGAGCAGACAGCTAAGAACGAAATAAATCCCTCTCTTTTATCATCATCAAGTGGAACATGTGGCCAAAGAGTAGCATGGACTAAACCTGGAGGTTCCAGCTCTGCTGGTGGTCAACACCGTTCCTCTCTACATCCTGCTCCCTCGTTACTTAAAATGAGGTTTCTTCTAATACAACGTAGACTCCCTGTCCATCAAAATGTCTGTAGAAAATACAAATCAGATATTGAATGTCTGAATGTATAGTAACCACACTCTAGAATTAAGTCTCTACTTGAGACACTCTGTTTTCAAAACAAATTACTTCTAGATCTACATTAAGAAATATATGCATATTTTTCTTTTTTGGCTGCACCAGGTGGCGTGAGAGCTCTCCCAACCAGGGATGGGATCCCGGACCCCTGAAGTGGAAGCAGTGTCCTAGCCACTGAACTTCCAGGGAAGCCCTCAATTTCTGCTTTTAATTGGTTGAATCAAAGGAGAGACTGGCACCCACCCCCCTACAATGCCTACTGTGTATTTCTTTAAAGTTATCATCTAGAAAGAGAGGCAGAATTATAAAAAAATAATATCACAAGACATTTGATGTCACTGTCAAGAGTCACAAAATAACTTAATAAATGAAATGTTCTCATGTTCTAGTACTGGATTAAACTTTACCAAGACTTAGATGTTGACTTGATTTTGTCCATGATCTCTTTCAGAAGTCAGCTCTCTAGTCACCCAGTCTGTGAAAGGGCTTCATGTATCAAGTGCGCCAGGAGGCTGGCTGCGATAGCCTGAGGGAGCCACTGCCAATACCCACTGCCCACGGCCAAGAGGCCTGCTCTGCCAGGACAGGGAAACTGCCGAGGAGACGGCCAGCAGCCTGCGGTTTGGTTCCAACCCCAAGTATAGGCTATGAGTGCTCCTTCAAGCCCTCCTCCCACCCCTAATCACCTGATTTGGCTAACCAGTGACTATATCACAAACTAATAATGGGGAAAAAAAATTGAGAAAGGCCTGCGACAGTTACCAATAAGGACAGTGTGAAGGCATATGCAATCTTACTTGATCACTTTCCCTGTGGTTTAGGTAACAGAAGAATAAAGGGCTGACACAATACTGATTTTACTGAAGAATGTAATGAAATAAACTTAGGGAAAAAAGAGGAAGATAGTGGAGACACAAAATTTTTACACCAAAATTATGAACAGAAGTCACTTAAAAGAAGAGAAATATTCTACAACAGATGAAGAAAGTTTTAATTTCTTTTCACATTAAACATCGTATACCACAATCAGCTAACAGAAATTACTGTAACATTGGTCAAGATGACATAAAACTAAGGATAAACGTCTGTTATGAGGAAACCTCATTTAATGTCAGTGATGATGTCAGATACTATATTTTTCATAAGAAATAATTTATCTTGAAGAGAAAGTAAATAAGTCAGATCAAGGAGACATGCTGGGGTTTTAATAAAGAAGAAAAGCTTTGCCTTTCCCAGAACGCTTAAAATCCAGGACAATTTAGGTAAAAGACAGGAATTAAATACCAAGTGCTAGGAGGGTCACAGGCCCGTAACTCAGGCTGTGTTCACAGGACTGAACCTCTGCAGCCCTCACCTTTCGGTGAGTGAGCTGCTGTTTCTGGCAGAGGGATCTTCACTGGGATGTGGTGATTGATTTTAACCGTCTAGCAGTCCAAAGAACTATTTTAAAAAGGGACAGTTGAGTATTTTCGTGTATACACTATTAAGGCATCTACATTTTTGGTGTTTTCAGTATATAATTTTACTGCTATTTTTTATTCTTTTTTCATTTTGCACAACGATATTAGGTATTAAATGACACATTTCTTTCTCTACTAATGATCCAGTTAATCCATTCTGCAAACTCCAAATTGCAGTCTTGTGAAGGGAAATTTATAACATGGGAACACATAGATTCACAGGACTGAACCTCTGCAGCCCTCACCTTTCGGTGAGTGAGCTGCTGTTTCTGGCAGAGGGATCTTCACTGGGATGTGGTGATTGATTTTAACCGTCTAGCAGTCCAAAGAACTATTTTAAAAAGGGACAGTTGAGTATTTTCGTGTATACACTATTAAGGCATCTACATTTTTGGTGTTTTCAGTATATAATTTTACTGCTATTTTTTATTCTTTTTTCATTTTGCACAACGATATTAGGTATTAAATGACACATTTCTTTCTCTACTAATGATCCAGTTAATCCATTCTGCAAACTCCAAATTGCAGTCTTGTGAAGGGAAATTTATAACATGGGAACACATAGAAAAATACATAGAAAACCAATAGGGAATGTGGTTAGCCATCATAAAATTTCAACCATAATTTAACTGATAGTCCTTAACTTTGGAAAAACAATAATAATTAGAATTAAAATAGGTATTAAAAATAATTACCAGTAGTTATATTAGGAAAGAATACAGCCATAAATGGCTTAATTGCCCAATTAAGTAACTACCAGATTCTTCTTTAGTCAACACTAACAGAATTCACATTTGAGCCAGTCAACAAAGCATATAAATATTTAACATCTCTTGAATAGAACATCTTAGTGATAAGAGACTACGTAATTCTACCCATTGTCATGACTGTGCACAAATTAACCAGGTTAAATATCAGAGATACACTGGGAATCCTCCCAAAACTAACAATAGAATATTCAACAAATTTTCTTAAAGATCCAGAAATAAAAATTGAACAATTATAACATGGATGAGACAGTACTTAAACAACTATCAACCTAATCAAAGACCTTTAAAATTACCACCAAAATGCACTATGATATTTTTTTATTTAGTGTACAGAAAGAATCTATAAGTACAGGTTGCAGAAAGAAAATGTTTAGTGCTATTTACATTCATTTTAAAACTCTGCTCTATACAAATTTAATTCTGATCAGTATGAACAATATTTTTGTAGATCTACTGCATATAAAGCCTTTTCATCAAAGCATTAACAATGAATAAAATAACCTGATTACCTTTAAACGAAGCTGACTGAAACCATTTACATTTACTGCTTGTAAGGGCCGTGGACACTCGTTTCAGCAAAGAACATTACGTCAGCCTGCAACTTCATTTTTATAAAGGCTAGAGTTATTTATATGGAATATTGTTCTATATACTACACGCCAATCTATATTTAAGTTCTATAGTTAGGTATTTTATGAGGTTTTTATTAAATATATTCTACATATATTCGCAATTTCACCCAGGAAGAATTTCTTCCCAGTGAAAAAATATAAAATCTTTTATATTTTTTTTACAGGTTTAGATGAAACTAGCTCATGCTTTAGTGCTGTGCAAATTGTTTTTAGCATATCAATTTTTAAATTATCGGTACAAAACAAAAGAATGGCATCCCTAATCAAATATGCCTTGAAAATCAGCTTTTGATTTTAATACAATTGCAAGCACTAATACCCAGGCAAACTACATAAAGAAACAAAATTAGTCCTATGGAGAATTTTTAATTTTAAGAATTCATCTGAGCTCTCATTAATGAGTATGACACGGGACACAGAGATGAGCAATAATTACGGAAAACTGAATTTGCTAATATTCAAATACATAAAAGTGGTGAATCAATGAGGTTTTCTAATATTTCTGTGCAAGAGTGACTGGAATTCCCCCCCGCGTTAAGGCTAAGACGCGCGTGCTCCCTCTTGTGCTGTGTGAACAAGCCCCCAGTCAGTCTGACTGGAGTGCACGTGTGAAGGAAAAACAACTAGTTTCATGAGCCCTCTGCTGAGCACTTCCAACAACAGGCACATTGTGTCTTTTCATTTGTTGCAGTGAGAATAGCCGCGCTCAGGGCAGGATTCTGTGCCAGTGCAGCCACCATGGCTGACTTCAGTAGAATTCACCCAACATTTTAGTTTCTTTTCTATTTTTTCCTCTCATGTTGGCCCAGCAATTAACTTCATTAATTGCTGAGTGTCTTCCAGTGTGGATTTGCACAATGAGTATTTCTAGGTACCGTAAACCATGTTATAAATTCTGCTGATGAAGAAAATAATTGTCAATCATTTTTAGTGCAAAATTGTATTTGGAACACTTGATTTGTTAGTTCTGGTGATGAAAACTTGTGTGGCAGGAAAATGGTTTCTGCTATGAAAAATCACTTGTTAACTTTTCCCCTGGAGATTGACTTGCATTCAAAAATCAATTTATATTTATATTTTAAAACTGCTTAACATAAACAAAACTACTAGAAATAAAAAGTCATAGTGAAAAATGTCCTTGGTTCTTTTTATTTTCATGAGAGAAGATGACAGTGTCCACGTGGTGGTTGAGGTCCATGGGTCTATAGGCAGACGCTTCCTGAAGGTTCTGAAGCGATGCCGGGTCACCCCTGGCCCGGCAGCATGAAAGACAAAGACCACGCCACACGCGCCAGGTAGACCGCTTACAGGATGACACAACAGTTACTCTCTCCAGTCTTTTCAGATTCCTCTGACCTAGGGAAGTGAAGCGAAGCCTTGTTTATAAAGATGCTTGGGGGAAGCAGAGGGATTCCAGCATAATAAGAAACAAGAGTTTTTTTTTTTTTTTTTGCTTAATGTTTGCATTTTTTAAAATTAAAAGGCTATAATAAGTACCCTTTTAGTTTTAGCCTTTTTCCAAAATGCTTGGTTATCCGCTTAGTGAGCTCTGACCATACACCATGAAAACATCCTTTCCCCAGAATGTCCAAGAGAACTGGAGCCATTTGCAAACACCTGCCTCTGTGGCACAGGGCAGGAAGCTCCCAGCACATAGCTCACCTTGGGAGTTTGGCTCTGGCAAGGTCTCTCTGGCCACCAAATGCATCACTGTTGTTTTGCCAAAAGGAAGCTTTAATGCTGCGTGAAAAGAAGACAGTTTGTTACATATATGTCAACCTACTGGAATCACTCACCAGAACTGAGACCACTTTAAAAATTGACTGCTTTCTGTATGACTTCTGCAACAGATAGCACTTCTTACCAGATACAGCATTTATTACATAATGAAATTAGGTTAATATTATCAGAGCAATTTTTATAATTCAGAAATTATTTAGCTATGACTATTAGTTTGACATATAAAAACATATTGTGTAAGGAAGGGGAAAGAGAAAATACATAATTGCTTAACCTAATTTTATTTAGTCACCTAATAAAATTCCTGCATCAAAGAGGTCACCAAAATGTAGAAATAGAAGAAATGACATATTAATGATTTTAAACATAATAATTTTATTATTTTCAACCTTATATTCTTCTATTAGAAAACAATGTTCTTTAAAAGATTATTTTAAATAAATGAATCACTGTTTGGCATTATTAGTAATCACTGTTTTCTAATCAAGTCTTTAAAAGGTTTTTCTCATTTATAAGTAACAATTTTTATTATGAAATATTTCAGAAATAGAGTAATATAATACACCCATGTATCTATGAACCAGTACACAAAGTAAATCCCTTTGTCATTCTGTGTATAAAATGAGAGCAGACAGTGGAGCTACAGCCTGGAATTGTTTCTGCAGCTGCAATGTTCTAGTTCTGAGTTTCAATCTACTCTCCTCACTTGGAATTAAAGGCAGGCTCAGACCAGTACCCGATAAGCTCGGTCCTCCTGCTACCTGCTGTTTAAATCTTCCCTATAGGATGATGGTTAAGAAGAGCCCTAATAATCTCCAATATTCCTAATATTTCATATGATCTAAGTGACTTTCCATCTTATTTAACACTAGCCAGCCACTATTACTCTCTTAACTTCTGAAGTTGAAGTGAAGCGTAATGGCCCCCAAATACACAGTAGGCTGAAACAAGAGGAGCGCCCTTACTGGATAATCTCCTGGGCCTGCTTTAACACTGAAACGCAAACAAAATTTTATATTACCAAACATTTCACTAAATGTATTGGGAAAGCCTGACTGAATCTGCAAAGTCCACACACCAAGCTGTGGACCACTCTCACACCGCTTCCTGACCGCAGGCAGCCAGCCCTGTATTAAGGGTGCATCCTGCCACTCACTCACTGTGAGATGGGTTCTGAGTGCTACCTGCCTCCTCCTGATGCCTCAGTTTCCCCCACCCAAACTGGGAGACAAATTTGAGCACCCGGCCCTTACCACTGTATTGATTGAAAGAAACAATCCAGGCAAGTGCCTACCTCAGGGCTTGGCCCAAAGAAGCACTCCATAAATTTTACTGCAATCACCATTATCATCTTTCTGAGCCGCAAGAAAAATGGGTCTCAGAGAACAGGTGTGCAAACTGAGATGCAAATGTGGAGAAACACTGTGGTCAGGCCTAGGAAGCTGCTGAGGGGCTTACCGATTTAGGCTACACATCTGATTAATGGGAACGGTTACTGTTCTTCTCCATCTGAATTTTAATTCGAAAGGGCAGGCACTGACACTAATGGTATCAGAGGAGAAAAAGGAAGGGGGATACGAAACCTGAGATGCCCTCTCTCCTTCACTGTGGGGGCTCTGCCTTCTGCTGTGGCAGTGCATGCTTCACAAGGAGCCACTGGGGGCGACACACCCCTAGCAGAGAGGGAGATGGAGAGGGGGACTGGGTGTGCAGAAATCTGCATTTAAAGGAAGATTCCGACACCCACGGGGTGGCAGGGTTACAGTACAGAGCAGCCCTCAAGCCCTGCAGAGCACGCCCAGGCCTGCTCCACGCTGGCCACTCAGCTGTGTGACCCTATGCACTCTCTCCTCACTACTCACATTCAAGAATACAGGAGACAAAGACAGACAGTAACGAGAACCCACAAGGGGTGAATGCCATCACCCAGATTTCCCTGATCAACTTAGAGGATCCAGGTTATACTCTCATGTTATTTGTCTAAATCACAAGATCAGAGAGATGGTTTGGTTTTGAAAAGATTGACAGCAACATAGTAATAATGTAAGTCAATCTATCAATCATTCAAAAACAAATTCCAAAAAACAATCAATGATTTGATTTCAACACAAATTCTATGATCTTTAACATGAAGTTGGAGCTTTAGGGCCACAACAGAGAGGTAATTAAATTAAGTAGGTGAGAAAATGCTCACACAGGTCAACACTGTTCTATCTGTCATAATAATCATTTGCATTCATCTACTCCAGCCCTCGTCACACAGTATTTTAACAGTGAATTTTATCTGCTTCTACTATCTAATACCAGAGTACCTTGAAGGAAGAGATTCTATCTTTTTTAATCCTGTGTCTTTAACTGTTTAGCACTGTTGTCGCATAATAAATAAATAGATGCTGAATGAGTGAGTGAATGAATGAAAATAGCCTACCTTTAAGGAAGATCAGATTAAACATTTCAATTGTTAGGTTTAGAGAAAAAAACTCATGACTATATGTATACAAAGATACATTAAGGTAGATCACTTCCTCTGCCTACAAATTTCTATTGATAATTATATTTGAAATAAGTAAGTAAAGTCACTCAGTCGTGTCCGACTCTTTGTGACCCCATGGACTGCAGTCCAAGAATACTGGAGTGGGTTGCCATTTCCCTCTCCAGGGGATCTTCCCGCCCAGGGATCGAAGCCGGGTCTCCCACATTGGAGGCAGACGCTTTAACCTCTGAGCCACCAGGGAAGCTGTATTTGAAATACTTGTACTTAAAAACAAATTCCGCTCATGGTAGAAAATGCACCCCCATGAGGGGGCACTACTGAGCCATGCCTCTTCATTCACACATGAAGAGCAGAAAGAACTAGCACAGTGTGTAATCGGTGCCAAGCACTGTTCTGAGGCACTACGGTTATTCTACCTTACTGATGAGGAGTCACACAACATGAGGACAGAGAGCAGGCAAGTAACTGGCTCAAGGTCACGGAGCCAGTGAGTAGTGCAGCTAAGCTCCAACACGGACAACCTGGCCCTGAGGTCTGCTCTTCCAGTCGCTATACTTCACTGTTTCTCTAACATGACTCACTTACCTTCTGCATGATTAGCAATTCCATCAATTACAGTCAAAATGAAAACATCCCTTCAACATTATATCTGAAAATCCACCATCATAAACTTTGCCGAGTTTGTGTCTGGGTTTAACTTAAAAATATGACATCTAAATTATACTATCCAGAAGTAAAATTAAACTACATTTATAAAATAATAAGTGTGGATTCCCATCTCTAATGGCTTAAGAGTTTATTTTACAAGGTGGTAAACACTTAAGCATAGAGCTGAAATTAGAATGCAAAATGCAAAAATGTAGACATACCAAAAACTAGGCAAAATTCATAGAGTTTGAAATTGTGTTTTTTAGCAAAACCAGACATGAGCATCTAAACAAACAAATGAGTGATGCTGCTGCAAGACAGGCATTAAGTCCCATTACCTCCTAACGTGACATTTCCGTGCAGAAATCTTCCTTGATAAATAAGGCGTAGAATATTTGGACTGCTGACCTGCTCTTCTTCCCAGTCTGAAAAGAACCAGGGAATTGTTAGGTGCATTTCAACATAAAATTAAGGCATTACCACATTGTTCTAAAATTCCGATTCCAATCAGACCAAGATTATCACAGAGGACACCTGGAGCTTCCTGCTACTGGAATAATCACCACTCTCGCAAGCACTGTTCTCGCTGCTTCTCACTACACAGCAGGAACTGCTTAAGATTAGTCTTTGCTTCTTAAAGGACACTAAAATGTGCCCGAACACAGTGCTGAAGTTTAAAAACTAAAACAAGTGAGTTGGGGAAAGTCTAATCCTAGTTAAAAAGAAGTCAGTCGAAAATTAATTAATAACAGAAAACATTGCAATCTTCCAGTATCTGTACCTGTTAAAACATATATTTGAGGCTGGAAACAGATTTAACAAAGATTTTTAAAAGCATTAGTATATTGGTAAAGAGCATAAAAAAAAAAAATTATACCTCAGTAACCAGAAAATTAAAATTTTAAAAAGCAGAACAGTGTCTACTTTTTCATAATACGGATAACTTTATTGCTTTTTTTTAAGCCACCTGATAAACATTACAGAAGATACAATTTTAGTTCACTTTACCCAAATTTCTCAGAATGAACTTGAAAAGCAATAGATATCACAAGGTACAAGTATGAAATCTAGGATAATGTACAGACAGTCGAAAGGCAACTGGTGTGTAGAATGGATAACAGAATACTTCAGTTCAGAGTATAACTTACCTTACTATGGTAAAATACGGAATACGATTCTGTCAAAATAGTGGCCTGAGGACACTGCATCATGACAAAGTATGGGGTCAGTAATTCTCACTACCTTGTAGATACAGAATTTAAAGCTGTGATTTTGATAGATCTGAGAATTCCATCACCACCTTTCTTAAGAATTCTAGCATCATGTGTGTGTTTCCTACAGAAGTTCCTGCTTTCATGAGATAACTATCAACACAAAAACGAGTTTAAAACACTCTCAAGAGCAAGTGACAGAAGATAAAAGAGGTGAGCGGAGGGCTCTCCTTTTTGCCTTGTTTTACTGTTCAAGATGATGAAGTGAGTCTGATACCACCAATGCCTGTCGCTGACTCAGCATGGCGGGAAAGGAGAGATGAGCCCCAGCCCCGCCCCAGCCTCTCCCCCATCTGCCCCC